>FJUW01000016.1:1124504-1171154 GCA_900074885.1 Rhynchosporium graminicola | reverse complement strand
ACCACACAACACTTAAGAATAACTCCACAACTACTATTCCAAACAACCTCGGAATAGCACCAAAACACTCATACAAATCAGACCTTCAATATGGTAAGAGATAATAATACCCCCGAGGTTAGTGCTTTCGACACACCTGCGAACTCCGGCAAGGACCCACCAGACCCGGAGACTATACGGAAACAGGGAGAAGGTCTTATCAGACAAATCAAGAGCTCCGACTACGTGGACAGACCCTTACACTCCTTATTTAAGGAGATATACGAAGGTTGGACAGTAGACTCTTTCAAATCTGTTAAGAAATCGTCAAATGATGACCTCATATTCACCCTACGTACTAAAGGTGTATTTATCGAAGAAGGCGACGAACCTGCGCAGGAGCTATACAAGCTTCTATATACTCCATGGGATACTATACGTAGTAGTTGGACCTTGAAGGAACTAGAGAGCATGGCAGGAGAGAAGATACTCTCTGCACGGCTACAGTATATGGTATTAAACCCACCAGTACTAGAGAAGCAGATATCTGCGCAGCAACAGCGAGATGAGAGAGAGAAGGAGATGATAAACGATATAGCTGCTCAACAAGACGAGTTAGAGTATGAGAGATCAAAGAAGGAGTTCCACAGACTGCGACAAAGACGCCGTACTACACTCGGCTTACCTCCTGTCAGCGAATTCGACTTTGATGAAGAACACTACGAACCTCCACAACAAGACCGAGATTCTACCGAAGAAGTACAGCAATATAAAGAGACCTCCTCTGACCAGAATAGAGAAGAGCAGCGACACCATAGAAAGCGTACACCGAAGAATGCGGGGAGTGGAGGAGGAGGAGCTAGAGGAGGAGGAAGCTACCAAGGAGGAGAAGGCTCCCAAGGAGGAGGAGGAGGAGGAGGAGGAGATGGCTACCAAGGAGCTAGAGGAGGAGAGGGAGAGTACCATGATACAGTACGGAAGGAGAAGGAGAAGTCGTATGGAAAGGAGATCGCCAGCTTCTCCCGTATGTTTCCAGAAGAGATGAAATTCAAGGGAGACGGAGACAGCTTCAGCAGTAAGGTCAGAATATTCTACGACGCCTGCTTAAGAGCCGAGATTCCACCGGAGGAGTATAGCAAGGCGTTTCCATTAATGCTGAAAGGCGCTGCTCTCCAACACTACTATTACGGTCTGAATAGTATCCCTGGAACCTCTCTGATTATCAAATTCGATACTATACTGAAGAATATGATGGATCAGTTTGAGAGCGAGGAGTTTAGCAGATCTTCCCTGACTACATGGAATCTTCTTACTCTTGAATCGATCAAGGAAAAGAACCCTGGAAAGACGACTTCAGAGTGCTTTGATATACTCTCTACGCAGATTAGAGAGCTACGTCATAGCATACCCTTTGAATTACGCCATGAGAAGTTCGTCATAAACAAGGTTATTACTGCCTGCCAAAGCTCGGAAGCCTGCCAAATTGCTCTGGCTCAACCTACAACTTCTACTGAAAAGACGATTACTTCTATCAGAACCTCTATCGTCAACTACGAACACGCACACCCTGCAACTAGTACTACCTTCTATACTAATCGAAAATTCCGAAGCGATTCCGATAAAGGACAAGCATACGGAGAGAAGGGAGACAGTAAAGGGCGATTCAGAATACAAGGAGAGAAGAAGATGAATACGCTGGATAAGGAAGGCAACGCCAAGAAGTGCTGGGTATGCAATGCTACGGATCACATGTCCTTCGACCATACAGTGGAAGAAAGAGAGAAGGCTAAGGAGAAGTTCAAGGCGAAGAACTCTTCTAAGTTCAAAGGCAACTTTGGAAGAGTCTTTGAGAAAGCATACAGACAATACGTCGCAGAGTACGAAGGTACAGAAGACGAGTATATAGCTACTGCCTTTACCTCATGCGAAGCCGGGAGCGATACAGACTACGATTCCGACGCTCAGCCGGAAGCTCTATTCATGACTTCCATGGGACCTGTCTCAGTGGCAGCCGCACAGCTAATGACAGAAACCCTGGCAAATACGGCTTTTAAACACCTCTTAGACACTGCCGAAGAAGCCACGGAAGAGAACCTGACCGCAGAGACGATGATAAGCAGCCCCCGATATAATTCGTCAGTTTTTCATGGAATTATGATCGATACTGGAGCAGCAAAGGTATCTACAGTAGGCAAAGGTCAATACGAAGCCTATAAGGCTCTATATAAGGCTGAACTCTTGCCTTCCCGTGGAATAAACGTCAAATTCGGTATTGGCAAAGCTACTTCTATTGGCATGGTAATTGTACCTTCTCCAATTGGAAAGATCCAATTTGAGGTTATGGCTACAGATACCCCGTTTCTACTCTGTTTAGACGATATGGATAAGCTCAGAGTTATATTAGATAATCTTCGCAACGTACTCGTCACGCCACAGGGAGATATACCAGTTGTACGGAGATTCGGCCACCTCTTCTTACTCTGGAAGGAGTCACTTGAGACGTATATTACGGAGTGCTTCCAGTCGAATACGAGAGTACTTACGGAGACGGATTTACGTCGACTTCACCACCGATTCGGACACCCCTCAGTAAGAAAGCTGGAAGATTTACTGCAACAAGCCGGTCACGAGCACAACTCAGGGGTACTAAAGGAGCTTACTAAGCTCTGTAAGCACTGCCAGCTACACGGAAGATCGCCAGGCAGATTCAAGTTCAAGCTCCACGATACTGATAATATACACTTCAATTACGAAGTAGTGATCGATATCATGCAACTAGACGGTCGGCAAGTCTTACATATAGTCGACCAAGGTACTACCTTTCAGAACGGAGGTTTTCTCACCAATATATCTGCAGAACACGTGTGGAACCGATTTAAGCAGGTATGGATAGATACCTACCTTGGACCACCGGATTTTATCGTTACAGACGCAGGTACGCAATTTAAATCAAAAGAATTCGTACAGAGTGCCAAGACAGAGGGTTCTACAGTCAAAGTTGTACCTGTGGAGGCTCACCACTCTATTGGCAAGGTAGAGAGATACCACGGCCCTCTGAAGAGAGCTTATACGATAATTCGTAAGGAATTACCGCACCTCAGTCAAGATATGGCACTACAGATGGCATTCCACGCAATCAACTGTATTTCTGGACCTAGTGGAATTGTACCTGTTTTGCTAGTATTTGGAGCATATCCCAGAATGGTAGAGATGGACGCACCTTCGCCATCAGTCTCCCAACGAGCTGCTGCACTTCATAAGGCTATAGAAGAGATTCGCAAACTACGGAGTCGTCGGCAAGTCAATGATGCCCTGAATACTCGAAATGGACCTAGTTCTACAGTAGTGAGAGACCTTCCATTGAACTCTCTAGTACTAGTTTGGAGAGAGAAAGGCTTCTGGGATGGACCTTGGCCACTTATTTCTACAGACGGAGAGAACTGCGTAGTAGAAATCGACAGCGGACCAACAACCTTTCGCTCTACGTCGATTAAACCATGGTACGAAGAAGATATCGATTCTGACGAACCAGAGAGTATTATACCTGAAATTATACTCTCACCACCCCCTGTCTTACTCCCAGGAGTACCGTCACTTAGTACTACTAAGTCAAATCGACCTATACTAGTACCAAAGAAGCAACCTCATCGAGATCGACGAAAGCCAATTCGATTCAGAGACGATAACGTTGAAGTTTACTTGAATTATACGGATGAATTATTCATTGGTTTCCCAGTAGTAGAACCTCAATACGCTGCGTCAAGACGTAAGGAGATTGACGGTTTAATCGCTGCAGGGATCTTTGAATTAGTCCATAAAGATGAATTGCCAGCCGGAGCTAGGGTCTTTAACGCTAAATTCATCGACCAGACAAAATTTGAGGGTACACAGAAGGCCTACGAGAAGTCTAGACTAGTTGTACAGGCGTATAACGACTCTGGAAAGAACCAAGTACTCACTACATCACCAACTATTCAACGAGTCAGCCAACGACTACTGCTAGTATACGCAGTTATGCACCCTGAGTTTAAGGTATACAGCCGTGATATTACACAAGCTTATACTCAGTCTACGTCACACCTAATACGTGACTTCTTCGTGCGCCCTCCAAAGGAGATTCTGGCTTGGCTACATTGGTTTTTGCGGTGCGTTGGGCCTATGTACGGTGTACCAGAATCAGCGAACCATTGGTTCGGTACATACCATGGACATAAGGTCAAGAAGCTCCATATGGTACCATCGACGTTCGACACGTGTCTACTGTCTGTTTCAGGTGAAGCTGGTACAGGAGCTCTTGGTCTTCAGATTGACGACACCTTCTTCGTCGGTAATAAGACCTTTATAGACGCAGAAGAGAGAGAGCTACAGAAAGCCGGATTCAAGTCGAACGAGAGAGAACAGTTGACTACTTTACACCCAATTGACTTCAATGGAGGTCATATTACCTTGGAAACTGACGGCTCTATTCGACTGTCTCAACAATCGTACGATAAGACGTTGAGAATAATTGAGAAGGAACCAGTTAATCTCACTAACTCCCGTGGAGGTATACGACAAGGTCTCACCCAAATCGAGCAATTTGCCGCCCAGAGAGCTAGAGGTTCATACCTAGCAACTGTTTCTCAGCCGGAAGCTTCGTTTGACGTCTCTTTTGCCGCTCAAACTATGAATCCGACAGAGAAAGACTTTGAGCTCTTGAACAAGAGAATCTTATGGCAAAAGCTCAACTGTAGTAAAGGTCTCCGATACGTCAAATTGGATAAGAAGTCTCTTAAACTCGTCGTATTTACCGACGGTTCATTTGCTAATTTGAAAGACTTCCACTCTCAAATTGGCTACGTCTGCGTACTTACAGATAAGTACAATAAGGCAAACGTTATTCACTGGTCTTCGGTCTGCTGTAAGAGAGTTACCAGATCTGTACTAGCCTCTGAACTATACGCTATGTCAGAAGGTTTTGATATGGCCGGGGCTATTAAGACTACTATTGAGCAGATCATGGAGATCACGGTACTACCTTTGATTATGGTTACCGATTCTAAATCTTTATACGACTGCGTAGTACGACTTAATACTACAAGAGAGAAGAGATTGATGATCGACCTTATGTGTCTACGTCAGGCGTACGAAAGAAAGGAGATATCGGAGGTGATTTGGGTGGCAGGGCCAGATAACCCTGCGGATGCGATGACTAAGACAAATTGCAACGGAGCTTTGAAGGAGCTATTGCACACGAATCAATTGGTTATTAAGCCCATGGAATGGGTAGATAGAGGGAATTTGGATGACTTGAAGCCGGAAGAGAGCCTGTGAGGCGTTTGGTTCAGTCATCTAATCTTTGGACCTGATCACGTGGAAACCTGTATACTACATAATACTTCTGCACGAGTAGTACTACGGTACTACTCTTGCTAGAAGGCAAAAAGCGTTGCTTTCATACGGAGAAGTAGATAGTTTGGAGCTACTTTAAAGTACTCCCAGTGTTGGTCCATATGTTGGTCCATAGTCACGTGTTAGTCGAGTATCTGCACCGGGGTTTAGCCGGCCAGATATATCTCCCTTACGGAGTCTCGACTACCTAGGAAAGACAGCCCTTACGGAGTCTCGACTACCTAGGAAAGACAGCCACGATACAACAGATAATACTACTACTATTATCACTGTACTTTGGCTCACGCAGACTACTTGATTGTACGTACTACGACAGAGTGATACCAACAGTATCTGCTTAGGATCAAAAGTTGGTAGAGTTTTGTATTTTCTTGAAGGTGATGGCGACAATAGTACTGGTATTAAGAGCGAAAACCCAGTCGTTGATTGAGACGGAGAAGAGAGAGTGGTGTGAGAGAGGAGCGCGGGAATCGAACAGATGAAGAGATGCCACAGTGCTATGATTCGTTTCTTAGGACTGCAGGATCAAGAGTGGAATGTCGTGAACCGGATTGTAAGAGAGATACTCGAGAGTGAGGTAGACGTATAAAATGCAAGGGTCAATTCTTAAAGTCTGAAAGCTGCAGAGGGCTCCAGTACACAGACAGTTCCGTAAGCCAAGCGAGGTTGAGAATTTTAAAGTAGGTATGCAAGCAAGCACTTCACGTTCAACTGTTGTATCGAAACACAACATCAGCCAATTTCTGATGATAATAGAATATGTTGCTTCATACAAGTGACGCTGTGATATGAAACAACTCCAAGACAATTGAATTTGTATGTATAACTCATATGCAGATCCAATCCAACACAGAACTTAGAACGCTCCAAGATCTTGTCATTTCGGACCCTTATCATGGCGCTCATGGACACTTCTAGTAAGCTCCACACAGCTCGACACAAATCCCCAAACCTTCCCGCAATTAAACTCCACCATGTCTCTCGCAAAATCCCTCGGACTACCGCATCCATCCCTCAATAATACAGTATCATACCCTTTCAACGCTGCGTCTTGAACCGTAGCTAAAACACACTGATCTGTATTAACGCCCGTAAACATCAAAGTCCTGAATCCCCTCTCCTTGAGAAAATCGTGCAAGTCACTCCGAGGCTCCCATAACGCCGAAATACGATTCTTATGGAACCGTACATCCGGAACCGGAGCCTTCAATCCGTCTTCGAACGCAGCTGCAAGTCGACCGTGGAGCGCCGAGTTCCACTGATCACGAAACAGCATCCGACCAGCCTCGATAGTACTGCCATCCTCAAGCTTGACCTCTCCAAGCAGAAATCCCAGACCATTTTCTGTCCTGACTTCTGGTCGCTTGGGACCGATATCCCGATCGGCATCCTCGAACCCAGTTTCTTCGCCTCGAAAACTGAAGGCTCGAAAGGTAGCCGGAGGCATCGTGCTCAAATCCTCATCCGTAAGTCCCCATGTTACCCAGACAATCTGAATGCCGGCTCTGCGTGCTGCTGGGATTCCGTAGGCCAGCAGTGCATCTTCAGCATTATGGCCAGGTCCTCGTGGTCTACCTAGTGCTGTGGAGAGGAAGAAGTTTTGCATGTCAATTATGACCAAAGCTGTCTTGTGTGGACATATCGTGATGGGAGTGTTAGTTGTGTGGAGCTTGAGTCGGGGGTAGATAAATGGGGACTGAGGCGTAGAAGGATGGGTTAAGTCGAAGCCACTGTTTTCATTGAAGAGCCAGAAATTTGATGTATTACCGATAATTGATGACGGTGGGACTGTAGAGTCAGGCATGGTCGATCAACGCTGGGCTGTAATTTTCGATCGGGGCCTTTCCTTGAGCTTCGCGCTTTGTAGTTTGCCTGGTTGCAGCTGGTCAGCACTTCGGTCTCAGCTATTGCGGAGCCAGGACAATACTGGAAGATCTACCTACGGAGAATGAACTGGGTTAGATCTAGATAGAGAAACTCACAGCTTGAACAGAATACCAGACTTGCGTTTAAAAGGTGCAGAGTCGACCCCATGGAAGAGTGGGGAAATTTAGCCATACTACTGTATCCCGAGGTCCTTAGGCGCCGTCCTTTCACTTACTGAAGATACTTGTAGACTCACCAAAACAACCTGAAAAGGCCATAAAAATTCGTCTCCGGACAAAAGAGAGGACTGGTAAGTACAAGTGAGTTTCGCAGCTCGTCTCTAGAGTTACGAAAACATCACACGTTATTATTGGGTGCCTCACTTCAAAGTCATAGAACCAGTTGATGAAGACTTTACCAAAGCAATAAGCTGATGATGATTGTATCATGGGGGTTGAAGATAATTTCTTAGCTGGAGATGAATTAGTCGAAATCAATACTACCTACCAATATCTATACAACACAGTAGGTTGTTTAAGGTACATAGTGAAGGTTTGCGGCGCATCACTGCTTTGATTTTGGAGTTACAAGCTGCCCAAAACTAGCACGATGATCTCATTCACCCTCAAACAATGAACGGACGAGGTTTCAACCATTGGCTCAAACGATGACTCAGTGATTTGAATGATTAGATGTTTCCTCCAGATACAAATTAGGCACTGCATCTTCGCGTCTTTCGCACCTAAAGACTTACTTACTATTCATGTCGTAACAGAATCGTAGGTACTCAGAAAGTTCCGTGACTGTGCGACGAGTGGCGGCAGTCTTGAGTCCCTATACGCAATCAGTTTCTCGAGATTGAAAGATACTCCCTGATTGCCTCTGCTGCCTATCGTAATGCCGGTTTCAATTGCTGATATGATCTGGGCCTTGTAAGAGGATGCCTAAGCGCGCGCAGAGAGCATTATTCTCTTGGACGATCAGAACAACCATCCACAATGTCGGTTGTTGCATTGAGCGAATATTTTATTAGCTTTCGGATGGTTAGAATCACCGAGACTCCCAGGATGACAGCGTACTCGAGACTGTGCGAAATGCGTGGACGCATCTGGCATGTACGAATTAGATCTCCAAGCACACATATGTATGCTGATTGTAAAGTACATGTTGGAGTCGAGCAACTTATCAGCAGAGAGCCGAAGTTCTTGATTGTGAAGCAGGAAATCAAATACTTAGTAAGACCGACCCTTTGTAAGACGAAACGGGCACCAAGTCAATCTGTCGCATGCATTACGAGGCTTAGGAAATTCGTCTCCAGCGGAGCGATTTTGCAAGCTGGTTATACCTTTTTTTATTTAAGAAAATAAGTTGCAGTAAAGTCGTCAAAAGCTTGTGTGACTTCGAATTATTACTTGTGTAATGTCGTGAGGTATATCTATGACTTCAAAATCGAGTTGCGATAGTCAAATATACTTAACCGTGCCGATTAGCAGGTTTGTACTTCACCGAGACGAATTTCCCTCGCCTCGTTGGCTGAATATCAGACAAAATTGATTATCGACACTTTGAGGCTAGTAAAAGTCTAAGAGCAAATAATACTTGCTTATAGTGCAATACTTACTTACATACAGTATATGAGTAAAATGAGTCAAGATCCGATGTAAAGCGTATTTGATACTTTCATAGAGTGCCTTTATAAGTTTCAGCCCATTGCTCAACCCTTTCAAGCAGAATCTTCTTTCTTCCATTATCACACCAACTTCCCTCGATTGCGCTATCGGCGATAAATTTCCATTCCTCCAAACTCAAACCAAATGCGTTTTGTACGGCAATGTAATTGTCAAGGATGTAACCACCAAAATAAGCTGGGTCGTCGCTGTTGATACTGAATCTCACACCCTCGGCCATGAATTTCCTGATAGGCAGCTCTGCAACCTCCTTGACACACTTCAGCCTGACATTACTCAAGGGGCATATCGTGACCAGGATCTTGTTTCGTGCAACCGTTTGTAAGAGTTCTTCGTCATCGATTAGTCGAATCCCGTGATCAATACGCTCTGTGTTGCACAAGTCCAATGCTCTCGAGATGTAAGTGGAATCCCCTTCTTCTCCAGCATGTGCAGTTCGCCGTACACCAGATTGGCTCGCAAGTTCGTAAACCTCTCTAAATATCTCCGGGGGAAAGCCGACTTCACTACTGTCAAGGCCGATACCCGCTACCGCCCCACTGGAGAAATGGCCCAGAGCCTCTGCTGCTTGGTATGTCTCTTTTGCATCACTGGCTGGGAGATGGCGCAAAAAGCATAGAATTAGCTTCGATGTGAGCCCAAAATCCAGCTCAGCGCGCTTCTGACCAGTACTCAATCCTGTTACTACAGTCTCGTATGCGATGCCACGAGAAGTGTGGGCTTGGGGGTCGAAGAAGATCTCTGCATGGTGCACTCCATCATTGTGCGCCCGTGTGAAGTACTCGTAGGCAAGGGACTCGAAATCACCGGTGGTGATCAGGACCGACATTCCAATGTAATAATAGTGCAGAAAGTCATTGAGAGATGTAAAGCGGGTATATCGGTCTTCGAGCTTTTCGGGTGAAGCAAATGAAGCATCGGTTTCAATGGCTGGAAGGGAAATCTTATTGGTTACTGCCAGTCGAAAGAGGAGGGTCGGCGATAAAGAGCCCTCGATGTGAAGATGATGCTCACACTTTGGTAGATCGTGAAGGCATTTCCGCACACTCGGGCTAGACATTTTTGAGGAAAAGAATGTGGCTCTAATCTGTGCAACCTGACGCTGATCTTTTGTGTTTGAATTTCAAATTATTGAAAAATTGAGACGAGAGCTGTTCCTTTGTTTCTCTTCCACTCTCGAATAGGTGCCTGGGAGAGGTAAGGTCCCTAACTGCTGCATGTAGAGATCGCACTGGAAAGCCGAATAATGCTAGCGAAAGCCGGAAAAGTGAGAAACACTCAAGATTGACCAATGTTAAGATATATTCAGAATACAGTGTCTGTTGTAGAGCAATGACACGTCCGCCCGACTGGCTCCTGGTAATTTGAGGATCGAGTCACGCAACATGCCAACACTTGGTGATGATGACTGGGAAATCATTATTCTGCCAGGCGGTGGCGGTGGACCTCGCCGAGCTCCGACTCTCTTCGCGAGGGCTTTTCATTTGCTAGATCCGAGATCCCGTCCTTCGACATAGGAACTCGATACATGAACATGTTATTTTTCGCATAGACTAAAGAACGGAGACAATAGGCGCTAATAATCCTGCTCATAATCTTCCTCTTCTTCGTTTTCAGCAGATAAAACCAGTGTTTCTGCGAGTGTTCTTGCATATACTGCTTCGTCGTCCGCGCTCACTTTTGCCTATGGGAGGTCTCCGAAGCTGTTCTCGAGATAGAAGGCCTCTGGCTCGTAGGCATCACTTACCCTTCTTGCGAGGGCAAGGAGAAGGGTTTTTCTAAGATATGGTCCTGGCGTGGCCCATAGATACCCTTTCGATGAGATCTCTTTGACCCATGACATGTCCGCATTTCTTCGTTGCAGGACCAGGTAAGTGGCCACAAAACGGAAGTATAAAAAAACGCTTTGCAGGCCTATTATCCTTGAGAAACTGGAGGGGTTTAAGATGCAGGTCCTGTAATTATCAGTAGTCTCCTCAGAAATAGAAAAATGGAGGACTCACTGCCCACTTGAAGGTCTGCGTAATCATCTCCGTCATGTTCTTTGGACTCGTGTCTATGACATATGTTCTCCATATCGTGTCTTTGCCTTTGATCTCGGGAAAGAACACTATCTCGCAGGCATCCAGTGCCTTTTCTATTGTTTCATGTAGTAGGAGCGCTGAATCAGATTAGTTCTAAAGCACTCTGATAACTCGCAAAGCAAAACATACCATTTGTTGGTGAAGAAGCGATGGCCTCACCCCCACTACTAACTCCGAATCAAGCCCTGAGATCTGTTCCGTCCAATATTCTGGGGACCAGATGGGCTGCTTTTCCTCGGCTCTCCACCCCAATCGTTGGATGCCACCCAGTGAGCATGCAATAATGTTGAACCTGTTCTGAAACAGGAACAATCTGTGAGCCGTCATACCTGTCCAGAACAGCCTTCCGAAAGATTAGCTGTTTGCTTATCGCGCCTTGCTTAGATTTCTGTGCTTGCGCGGATTCCACTTTCTGGATCATGAGGGACATGTATCCCTGTTCGAACTCCTCTTTTTGTAGCTCTCTATCTCGCATGTCGTCCTCCACAAATTTCCTGTCACCTCTCAACACGACGAGTTGATCCTGAACTTCATCCACAGCTTTTTGCGATGGGATTTCCTTGATCGTGTCTTCGAATTGCGCCTTGCTTATAACTTTTTGATCCAACGCCTCCTTCAAAAAGTTCCGTTCCGCCTGCTTGAATGCATAATCTGCCTCCAATTGTCTCTGCTTGGCTTCAATGAAGGACGCAACTGTTTCGGTGGTTGAGACCATGATACGCCTGAAACTTTGCGCTTGAGCAAGTTCTCGAGTTCTTGTTGGCGTGCTGCTGGTAGCAACGAGGAGGTTCTTTTCAATATCTTGGGCGGCATTTTGTGATTCTCGCAGAACTTGAAGTTGATGATTATTAAGTGTGGGCATGAAGTTGCGATAGTTTTGCATGATGGAGATGAAGTTGTTCAATCCTGAAGTGAGAATGTACTAAGTTTGGAACAAGTTGAGAAAATTGTTTGTGGTGGGGGGTGAGGTAATGCGGGGCCCCGCTCTCTTTCGTTCTTTCTTTCTTTCTCTAGTTCTTTTGCATCACTGGCTGGCTGGTAGATGGCGCAAAAAGTGTAGAGATCGCTTCGATGTGAGCGATAGATAGATACATGAACTCGTTATTTTTCGATGCTTCACAGTTTACCTCAAACACAACTATCTCGATTATTGTTCTAATGCATGTGGGGTTGCAGCCAACCAAGAGGCATCGGACAAATCCAGTTCAGATGTGATCGATCTGTCGATTGTTTCAGATATGACATGGGAAAATGGTGGTGCAGGGACTCCCATACGAGTAGACCACACTTGGGATCGACAAAAGTGGAGATCTCGAATCCTTGGAAGCTTGCTTCTGCGGCTGTCGTACTTACGGAGGTACGGGCGTACGGAAGTATCATCCATTTCCTACGAGGCTTCAAATTTCAATAGCGACTCCAGTACCAGGACCTAGTTTCCAGCAGGCCAACTGCCAACTCTGGGCTAGATCGCAGAATATCCAGAATTCAATACTACTGCAATTCTTACAACAATCGTTGCCTCAGTAGCCTGGCCAACGAGCTTTTGGTGATAGAGCTCGAAGCCGCGCAACAGAACTTATCCATCTCCACGAGACCTTCTGATTGGCAAGAAGGCATAATTCAACGCCAGGCGTTGCTGCAAAGAGCATCTTCGTGTCAGGAAAACTCATCACGGTATGCTCAATGTCAATATCGTTACCGAGATGGAAGCCGTTGTGCCTCTAGCTTGGGCACTTACCGACAGACAGCGAAGTTTTCGTTCCTCTTCGTGCGGATCGACCTGCATACAGAGTTGATCCTCACTCCACGTGTAACTTAGGGTTATGCTATCATCCTTGACAGCTCATAGCCTGCCATGCCATAGGCTAGTGAGTACTGTTCGAAAGGTACTGTATACTTTTACCCTCTAACCGCGCTCAACGCCCGATAGTCTTGATTACGGAGCCCGTAAAAAGCCTATCATTACTTGCATCTTTGAAATACCACTATCTCACTTTTGCACTAGGCAGATTTCCAATGGGTGAAAAATAACTGGATCTCTACTACCAGTATCAGAGTTTGAAAAGTTTGACCAATGGACAGAGATCAGGAGAAGAATATTTTGGACCTATAGCCCTGATTTCTTGCCATTGTTGTCTTATGGTCTCACAACCCCTGCAGGACCTAACATAATGTGCATATCAAACATGGTATGTGGTGTTTGGCCCGAACCGTTCTGTGCATCGGCGCTAGCTTCTCAATTGGGAAATGGTGCGTGAAGTTATTCTGACGCTACAGTAGACTAAACCTCATTACGAGATGAAGAAGGGAAATTCCAAGATCTGGATACAGGAAATTGGCAGATCTCAATAATGCACGAAGGTTCGCTTGAATATCACCAGATACGGTGCCTCCGAGCTCTTATGTCATCACAACGGCAAAGACAATGAGGAAAAGCATGCCGCTTGTCCATAACCACGTACGACTCATTCTCATTGACGAATCAAAAAAAAAAAAGATTTGACGAAATAGAAAAAGGCTTCTCAAGAACACAATTGTGGACAACATCGCTACATATACCAAAACGATCAGAAGACCACCGTCAGGTAGTCTACTAGATGGCTGAGACATGACGGCTCGACTTTTTGCACTTCTCTTCCATGCGGTCCATGTCCGACAATCCAGGGTCTGCTTCTAGAAGATGTCGGTTAGCGTTCATCCGAGGATTTAAGCTCCCACGACCGCATCACCAGGATCCTTACCGACAGGCGGGAAGAACACTAAAGTATTCTACAGTACACCGCCCGTCAACGGTCATAAACAATCGTCGGAAACAGAAACTGTCTCTCGAGTGCATGAGCTCAACCAGGTTCAATTACTGAGGTACAGCGGGTTAAGTATTGTCAAAAAGCTAGCGGGGGAATAGAAGACTTTACTGGAATCTGTAATATCTCTAGAGCGCACTAACTTCCTATTTACTACTTAGGTAATTTCTGCCTAGCTATCGACCTGGTTACTGCTATATATAGCAAGTCCACCGGATCCCCTGCTGGCTCCATGACAGCACTTAACCGCTGTGCCATCGTAGAGTACGCGTGTCGTCCCCAGAATTTCTCTAACGCTTATTCGGTTCCAAGCACACGCCAGTAGGGGTCCTGAGACGGAAATTATTAAGTATTGTATTTTCGCTATTCCTCCACTATTCTATAGCTTACCAGCGATTACAGGCCAAGACCAATCGCTGGTATTACGCACTAAAGAGGAGTTTGAAAAGGAGAACGGAAGTGCGCCAACATCAGGTGAGCTTGGCCTCGTGCATTTTCCGGACATCCATTATCAATATACAGCATGCCATGCGGCAAGATTAGGGAGGCTTCCCATAGTTGCAAGCTTGTGCTACTGTCGATATCGGTCTCAATATGATGTGTTATGTTATCGGTCAGGGTGGCACTGCATACTAATTACTCGGTAGGAATGAGCAATAAGCGATCTTTGACAGGCCCACAGAGTCGGGCCATTGTCGGTTGACATCTGCAATGTGCCAGCAGCTCGAGCTTAGTGGTGTGGGAGGGGTAATGCTGGGGAGCCAACTACCATATATACGGACTGATTGAGCTGCAGAAATTTAGATACTACCGCTTTTCTTCACTGTGCTATACTTATTCAGGTAATTGGGTAATTTTACCTAGGTCCATGCTGAGAACACGACTGAAATGGTAGTCCTCTTCCGCCACTGCCTTCTGTAGAGATACTCCGTAGATATTTCAAGTCTTGATGGCCCTTAAATTGCTCGCTGGGCGTAGGGCGACTTAAGCTCCACGCAGAGGAGGCTTAGTCACCACGGCTTTTACACAGATGCAATTCTAGCATCGCGATCTAATGTTTCTCGTTTAAATCGAGCGAACCCGATTTATTCAGCACGAAAGCATACAATGCCTTTGATTCGAAATGTTCAAGTCGCTCGCTCAGCATATCACCTCTGTAACTATCCCTAGCCCCAGACCGATCCGCACCAACTTGGTACTCACTAATGAACCACTTAGCATCCTCGCCCCCGGTTGTCTTAGCCAGCAGCCAGCCCGCCCTGCATCCCGTCTGCATTCCCGCCCCTGGCTGCTTAGAGTGTGCCATACTGCAGCACATCTCTCATCCCGTCGGAATAGTCCATATACTGTTCACTTGACGCGGCCTAGGAACAAGCCAAAGATGCTAGATTATCCTCCCACGCCTCCGTCTTCCCATGGGTTCGGCGAATGACGAAACAAGGTTACGCCGGCACACTTCGTAAGATTGGCTCAGAGCTGGCTTCTTCTGCTAAGAAATGTAATTTTCGTATCCCATCAGACTCGCACTCAGCAGATCTGTTTCCTGTTAGGATCAAACATTGCTTTGGACCTTTACTTCCTGGATTCAAGAGCGGCATGCATCAATGTCTCGCTACTAAAGAAGCCGCGGTTCCATACCCGTAGATGGCTTGTTTTTAGTAAGAGATCAGGACAAAAGTTCAGCTCAGTCCAGCACTCCCATTCGGTCCAGGCTGTTAGTTGACGTCTAAGAACCTGAAACGCCAGATAACGTTTATCAACCTCCCCAATTGGTACAGGGTTCTTGCGGGCTCGGTCTACCTACCCTGTCATCTTGGCATAAGGCAATCGGATGAGACCGCCATCTCTAAAACTCTTGAGATGGACCCTGTCATGTCCCATGGTGATATACAAGTAACAGCTCTCTTTGTCAGGGCGCTCTTACCACGGAGAAGCGCACTACAACGCACCATTACCTTGCATATAGAATTGTCATGCATCACGGACGTTGAGACATCCTCCGAACACCCCCTGCCTATGGTCCCATCGCATCCCATATGTTCTAGCAAGCCGCAAGGATCGCAAGTACCGCAAGTACCACCTCTTGTCCCATTTACGACCAATTCTCCGTGCCCAAATACGGAGGTACCAGCATTCACTCCTTCTCCAGGAGCTAACACGGCATCACCAAACCAAATTTTCCTCGAAAGCTTACACCCTGCCTGTTCTCAACTAAGCAGAAATCTCCCTAGGATTCACGTTTGTTCCTGTTCAGTTGTATACCCGTGACCGCTTGCTGCGTCCACCTCCGGCGGCTGCTCAGAGCTAGACACGTGCCGCATATCTGGACGTACTTGTGAGACTGAAGCGAAGGCAGGTCAGGGAGCAACAAGGCTCTCAGCATCATACGGTGATCGAACACAGGTTTGTCGAACTCACTGCTCTAGTCAACAAACACTACAGCCGAGCCGTTACGCCTCCTCGTCCTACCAACGGCCCGAAGCCTGCGGTAGACTTCCGGGAGACAGGAAGACTCCCTGATACATATGCAGTGATATTCGCAGGAACGCCCAAGACGCCACCTGCCGAACAACCTGTGAGGGCTGAAACACCCTTTACAAGCAAACAAAACTCCTTGGTACGTCTGTTGGTCTATTTGGATGATCGGTCCCAATTCCTTCGTCCAGCTTTTACTCGGTTGCCCCTACCGAGCTGCCTGCAATTGTACAAGTTCCTAGATCAATGCATATCAGGTATAGCGCTACCTAGAAGAGATTTCTGCCGATTCGGTATTTGGATCGCAGGCCTGCAACCTTTCCTTGGCCGTTTCGAACAGGAAGCTCTGAAAGTGGTCAGCGAGTCTTGTACCCCTGTCATGACTGAAGGGACACGGTAGAAACACTTCCTTTGCTTTTGGTGTGCCGTCATTGTCTCTCAAGGATGGCGGAAAATATACTTTCTTTACCAGCCCCGGCAACGCTATCCCTTCCATCTGGGCTGATCGACCAGGTTACTCATGGATGGGGCAAGAGTTCGGGGCTGACCATCTCACAAACATCTGCTTCAAAGGCTTGCAATGCTTGCAATGCTACCATTGGCGCTAGATTACTCCAGACTTCTCAATCAGCCTTAAAGCAAAGGCCAATGCTAGCTCCAGTCATATACCCTTTTCATCCCGCACCTCTAAAATTCCTTAAGTTCCGGTCATTCAATACTGTCGGCACTTCTCGCTCTCTTATCACCTCCCTGCCGCGAAAACAAGGTCCTCACGCCGCACACGAGCTCCTACTTCGCAATCAATGATAGCCAGTCTCAAGCAAGTAGCTGACCAAACCTATCACAGATCGATATTCACCTCCGGCACGGATCAGCTGCCGATTCTGGTTACTGTACTTCCTTCTCGCGCTGAGGGGGGAAGACATCCAAGCTGACCAAGCTGCAGACTTGTGTCGGAATATAACAGCCCTGACGTTGCACTAGGCTGCAGCCCGGCGGCACGTTGCGCATCTATCATATTCGTGGGTGAAGAGGATCAGGGTATCGTCTAATCAATGGACCTATCTTTGTCTGACCTGAAATTCTGGTTATCGGCTCTCTGGACATCCATTGAAAATTTTCAATTTGAATTTGTGCTGGTGGCTAGGTTTGCTATTCTCGGATTCAGACAGGCCTAAGAACTCTCGTAATGAGGCTGGAACTTTAAATTCAACAACGACCTCCACGATTCTCTATCTTGGTTCAGCGACACTGGCCAAATCCATTTGCAAAAAAGAGCTGATTTTAAGTTCTTAAGATGGCGGGACCAGCACACAATACTTATGTGAGATCTCCAATACCTTCCACCGCATCCTACGACTCTTCTTCGGTCTCTTCAGCAGCTTCGCCTCGAATGTCGGGAGCATATGAAGGAGGGCTAATGGGAGCTTCTCCAAGACCAATGAGTGGGCAAACTCCGCAGCAAAATTTGAATATGCCTTCTGGAGCGTTGATGGGTCACAGTTCGTTTCAAACCCCATACCACTCAGCGACAACATCTCCCGGTCCTCCAGGAATGGATTCTATGGCTTCTACAGGATCATCAAGTGGCACTCCGGGGGCCTCGGGTGGACAGCTATCGGCTGCGAGCATGCAGGCGCAGAAGAGAGCCTACCGCCAGAGGAGGAAGGATCCAAGCTGTGACGCATGCAGGGAACGAAAAGTCAAATGTGATGCAACGGAGACAACAAGTTGCTCGGAATGCTCAAGTCGGAACGTGAAGTGCCAGTTCACAAAAGAAACAAATCGCCGTATGTCATCCATTAAGCAAGTACAGGATTTGGAAAAGCAGATTACGCAAGTTAAACGAGAAAACACGCAATTACGGTCAATGTTGAACACGAGAGAAGGGCAAATGGAGATTGACAACGAAGCCCCTCAGCAAATGTCACTACAACTTCCCGAGATCGGATCAAACCCGAAGAGAAAGGGTCGGCCTCCATCTCCTCAGGATCTCGCGCGGGTGCGTTCGAACATCCGGAATTTTGGCCGGGGTATATTCAAGCCACCTGCGCCTTACCGTCAAATAGGATCACAGGCACACTTCAATCCTCCTCGGCCGGACCTACCCCCAAAAACACTTTCAGACCATCTCCTTGGCTCTTACTATGCGGCAGTACATATGCTGATTCCGATCCTGCACTGGCCCACATTCGAGCAGGAATACGAGGCTGTCTACAAAGCGGGTAGCTTGCATGGCGTGCCACATGTCTGGAGCTCGTTGTTCTTCTCAGTGCTAGCTGTAGGGGTTCTTTTCAGTTCAGATACAAGCATTCATCGTCCCCATAAGGGAAAAGAGTATATCGAGATCTCTCGAATGCTAATAGATACGTGGAACGACGAATTCGTAAGTCAAGCTTCTTGAAACCACTACTTGCGTTTCGTTTCGTTAGCGAAGATGGGTATCTGGCGCGAGCCTGTATTCCGGCCCTCTAGATTGGGGACTCCCTCGTCAACTTCTACGAGAACACCATGTAAGCTGACACCGAACTGCCGTTACCTAGGTGATCGATCATGCAAGATCAGCTATCTTAGTGAGTATCTTCCTTACCGAGATAAATCTCAAGTCTGCGGCATGGACATGGCTAGCTTCTGCGGTTCGAATCTCGCAGGACATAGGCCTCCATAATGAGACTGGACCTTGGCCGATGATAGAGGGCGAGATGCGACGGCGAGTGTGGTGGGGAATTTACGTGTGGGATAGGCACATGTCCCTCGAGCTTGGACGACCTCTACTGATCGAGGATGCCGACTGCGATGTTAGTCTCCCAGCTGCTATCGACGATCACTATATTCACGATGCGGGCATGATGGTACCTAGCGGTGCTGCTCCTCTGACGAATTTCATCCTCCCTATCATTCATGTTGTACGAGCAGTCTCACAACTAATCAAAACGCTCAAATCACCCATCATTTCTCCCTCGACACTGGTTACCTTCGACACACATTTCACTGCTTGTATGGCAGCGTTTCCACCGTCATGCCAACTCACCGCACAAGAACCATTGGATCCACGGATGCTAGCACCTGTCTGCCATCTCATGAACGCTCGCCTAATCCTTCATCGTCATAATTTAACCACATCATGTCCTCCGGATGTGCGAGGAAATGCAATTGAGCAATGTATCCGAGCAGCTCTCGACTCCGCGAATTTGTTTGCTCGAGCAATGGCTTCCTCAACGCAGACCAATACCTCCGTACCTCCGTTCGGACCAACCGCAAACGCTATGACGTGTACACATATTTGGCGCTGCACGTTGTTTTTACTTTTCGGTGGCCATTTCAAGGCAGCACTGACTTGTATTCGAGCTTCCGCTAATATCGGCACTTTGCGAGACGTCAACGTTGCATGTGGGCGAAACTTGGCATTTTTTACCGGTGTACTGATTGAGAAACGTCGCCAAGGATGTCTCATAGGTAGTGCAGGATATCGCGGACAGCGCGAGCTAGATGAGGAGCTCATCGCATACGTCTCAGGAGATTTGCAAGGGGGGACAGAGAATAGCTGGGTGTGGACTGGCAGCGAAACAGGGATGAATATCGCGGGAAGCGCTGCTGGAGGAAAGGCTGGAGTCAGTCCTACTCTACTAGGTGGCCCAGAGGGCACGACGGTTCTCACTGATTTGGAATCGAGAGATTGGGGTGGATGGGAAAGAGTGGAATATCTTGTCGGTGTTCTATCTAGGGAGCAGGGTGGTTATGGGCAACCTTCCTATCAGCCCGGTTCTGGGAATCGCGGCGGAGGCGCGGGAGCTGGTGCAGGGAGTCAGGAGAGGAGTAGGGGCAATGAACGCATGGCAATCACGAATATCATCTGATGTCAGAAGAGATGTATGGACACTTCGCATTTCTCCTTATACCGCTGGGAAATCTACATGACCATGGGGATTAGTGGCAATGCATTTGAAGAGATGGTCGAACTCATTATGGGCTAGACTAGGGAAAAGATTTGCACATATTAATGTATCAGTGGGTAGAAGAATTAATGGTGGGATGAGAATTCAATGGGAGCAAGGTGCAGGAAACTTTTGGGATACCATGGGGTCAGCAAGCTCAGGAAGGAGCATGGGAGGAGGAGTGTGCAAGCGGCCTTTAACTCTTAAAGGCGTTGTTGGGATTGTGTAACGACCATAGATGGATGCCAGCAAGCGCACCACACCATATAATTCCCTACATCTGTTCAGGTACATTAGATTCAGGACCTCGCGACATCGGGCTGAGATCGAACAGGAATTCCAGAGCATATGAACAAGCATCGTTTGATATGTGGTGCATGGAGAATATTATCAAAGTACTAAACTTCTCGGAGAATTCTTCAACCCCAGCTAGAAGATTTCGACGCGTCGTTTCCGAAATGGCATAGGTAATTTAGTAACCATCACTATTACATCATCAGACCTGAGAAATATGCTGCTTCATTTCACAAACAGTGTAAGTAGGAAAGTGCCTGACCACAATTTTGGCTGGTCGTTTCATCTCTATCTCGTCTGTTAGCTCTGAAGTGGTCCGGAGATGGTTCTCTGCGCATCAGGCAACTTATCCGTCAAACTGCCGCGTATGTGGTGCAGAAGGATCTTCATGAGGTGCCCCACGTTGAAGTTGATCAGGCAGTTCTGGAAATAAGGTACATGGTAGGAAGGCAATGCGAGAAAATGATGCGATGGTCAGTTGAATACCACGAACAGAGGCTGATATGGGGAGTGTCTGATTCGGATGAAACAGCACTGCAGGTGACCATGAGGGGGGGGTATAACGTGCGATTTCCGAGACTTCTAGATTTCTTCCGCTTTGAGATTATGGGCTCGACATGTCAAGCGAGGTGAGATGGGCTTGCAATGGTTACATCTGAGGCGTTCATTGATGCCACCACGGGAAGCCGCATGAATGGATTCGAGTGTCTGGCGGCGCAGTACCAATCATCCAGCGGCGTGTCATGCTCGCGTGGTCAATTCGTCGGATCTTCTTCGAGAACCTTGCTCTCAAACTGAGATGAGTACCGATTGTCGATCTGGGGCTGTATGTCATCTTTCGGAACGGATCGTTTAAGATATGAGACTAGTAAGGCTAGCGAAGTCCACTTGCTTAGACGAGAATTTACGGCACTTCCAACAACCTGGGCGTGCAAGAGGAGGCTTTGCTATCTACTTGATTTATTATGCGTGTTAATGCAGGTAGGTAGTCCAACGCTCTTATTATATGATTGATATGACAGGGGTACGGCTACCTGTGTGTTTATGGAACTACAGTAAAATTCGAGCTGTGGTACGGAGATAGCACAACTGTACTGGGATTACGTAGATTGAACTACCATCGTAGGCATCGATATCCCTTAATTCATGCGTTAGAGTTATGGAAACCACGAAGGGCAGAGGAGATGGGAACTCATATTTCATTTATTGATATCCTATACAACGTTTAATTAGCAATTGTACTCGTAATCAATCAATCCAACTTCAAAACCTTCTAATTCCGAAGTTCAACTGACTCAGTTACTACTCTTTCATTGGGCGATTGATATATCAGTACTATAATATAGTTATATGAGGACTACTTGACTCCTTTATGAAGTGCGAGAAGTATATATATCGATAGCAATTGACGAACACCATTCAAAGCTCCCCGCAAAACATACACACTCCTCACATCCCCGATTTGTTCCAACAATACCTCCACTATGAAGTTTCTCCTCCTCGCCTTCCTTACCGCTACCACCAATGCCTTCACGGTAGTCGTGTGTGCCCCTCAAGGCGCCGCTACCATTGCAGATGTGGAATGGGCAATCTCAAACAAGCGTGCCGATTTAGGCCTCGGTGGGAAAGGGTTCTGGAAAAAGGCAGTAAATACTTGTCGCGGGGGGCGAAGAAGGCGCAACCCGTGCAGGTCGTGTCTTTCTGTAGAAGCGATTCTTACGAGGGCACAGGTTTGGCGGACGCTGGTAAAGGAAGTGTCATCTGTATGCAGTCGGGATCCGGTGGATGGCCTAAATGTGACGTCGCCTGCTAAGTAAGCTTTACCTAGCCATAACGAGACATCTGGATCTATACTAATGGCTATAGGGTGCTTGGGAACACTCCCTACATACGTCTTTCTCTAGGCTCGGGAACTATTGAATTCCTGAGCGGAATGGGAACATTGCTGCGACATTTGTGGGATCGGTACTTCACGGGATTTCAGCTGTGGAGGAGGATGCATGGACACTCGCCGGGACGGAACAAGTTTTTTCCTATCTTATCATTTTGTACTCGAGTATTCGGCCTGGGAGGCATCTTCATGTCAAGCAGGAGGGGACTGGCGGGAGGTTTTCGAGACCGAAAGGACGAAATTGAGTGGTTGAACCACATTAATTTGCAAGCATCATTCTACCCACAAAGAGACATACTGACCTGACCGGATGTCAAAGATGATTTAAGATTTCACACCTAGCTGAGGTGTCGGGGAGTGGTGTTTGCAGATGTCCGCAGGTTCGGATGGCATCTGTGCTGCATGAATGTCTGAGCGTCAACGAGCCTTGACGTCTTCGTGCCTTGAACTCCGTACAGCTGTGCCAGGCACATTTTCGTGAGATGAGATTAAGGGAGCGGAGATCTTTGCACGGCAAAGGTGAATATTGAGTGTATGTAGCCTTAGTCGGACCACTCGGTATCTCCAGAAGTCTAAACCTAACAGGGCTTTTTTCCCAAGAGACTTTTGGCACGTTTGCCCCTGTGAACCCATCGTGAATGGGTTCAGACTTCTCTGGGAAAGCGGAGTCGAGCCCTCTATGGTAGATTTAGACGTTTCTCATACGCACCTTCGGAAAGAGTAGCTTTTTGGAAAACCGGTTTTCGATCGCTGGTCGTGTGTGAGCTGGCTGCATTCGACATTCCTCGATGCTTGTAAGCCTTACGGCAATACACTTTCGGCACTTGTGAAAGATCAGTTCACACTTCCCGCTACTGCGGAGATATTCCTGGTTCTCTCATTGGCTCCTGTCACGGTTGCTTTCGGTCCTTCAGGAAGAATTTGTTAGGTCGAAGCTCCTTGATTGGTTCGAAGAGCTTCCGGAGATTTGAGCCTTGCTCCAGGACTTTCGGATCGAGCTATTAGAGTTCCTGGAGGTCTGAGATCACAATTTCCGAAGATATCTCGGGGTATTTCTCCATTAGTCCGAATGGGTCGAATGAGCTCACAGGTGTCTCGTAACTGTGAAAAAAGGTGGACACAGATTGCTGTCGCCTGTCTAGTGTAAACTTTCGAAATCTAGTTTAGCGATTGGCCATTCAATAAATCTATGGCTCACCAAGGCTGAATCTGAGTTTCCTAGGATGCATGAGCCCAGAAACGGCTAATACAGTAAGTAGAATATGGCAGATTATACCACAGATATATTTATTCCTAAGCAACCGTGTAGCAACGGACAGGCAAACAGCACTCTGTGTTCACCCACCCCATTTACTCGGTTTCTCCGTGGGTCTGAACCTGTCCACAGTGGATTTACCGGGAATATTTGCTTACAACCGACCCTTGATGTAAGCCCTGTCAGCTTCAGACCCTCGTAGAAACCGAGTAGATGGGCGAGCAGGGGCGGGGCAGTCCTGGGCTTCCAGAGATACTTCCGTTGATGTCTCACCCGTTTGGGGCGAATTTGGACAATATCCGTGTCTAGTCCAGAATCAGATCCCAACTCTTATCACTCATCTGCTGTGTTGTGAAGGTATTAGCTTTAGCAAAGCGGGGGTGTGTTGGCACCTCTCCTATTCCAGGATGTAGTGGAACATTACTCCCGCCGTTGGAATGATGCCTTACTTCTGCTTGGTAGAAACTCTCCGATGCAGCCGCGCTAGTTGCACCAAGTGCCTTCTCGCTTAAATTCTGGTCGTACGCCAAAGTAAACAAAAGCAAATTGGAGGACGCCGAGCACGGTGTGATTGAGGTCGCACAAGACCCGAGGATACGTTGCCGAAACATAGGTGGGCGAGCAAAACTGGGTAGACAGCTGAGCAATAAACTCCTAGAGGAGACAGGAGAAATAAAAGAAGGCGAGGTCGAATATAGAGAGGTTATATAGCTTAACATCATCGGTCTACAAACCAGAGATCAAATGTCTTCGCATGATGCACGTCAGCTCTTCTCTTACCAGACTTCTACGTCGACAGCGATATCCACACGACGGCGTGCGATGAATGGCCGGCCATCTTCAAGGTTTTGAAAGCCAGTAGTAGATCTTACCTCGCGAGGGATATTTTAATCCTCCTTCCTCTCCAATATATCAAGGGGGAAATGAGACATCCGGAAAACCCGACGCCTTGAATAAAACCTCTCGTAACTTTGAACTCTAGCTGTAAGAGCGAGGGTTTGAGAGGAGATATTTTTGAACTTGTGGTAGGTAGGGCGCAGAAAATAATCTTGCGACCTAATTCTGAATTCTGTCGACGAGTGGCTGGATATAATAGCATGAACCTCCGAATTGTTTTGATCGTATTCCAGCTTTCCACTACAAAATATTTTGGGTGTAGCCAGGTAACCGGTACCAAGGCAGCGTGAATAGGCGATCAGCAATTGAAATACACAAGAAGCAGGGCCAATCTAAATTAAATTGCGCACAAAAGACTCCTGGTAGATGAATGCATATCTCCGCCGAGCATTTTAGATTCAAATTCTTCTGTGCACTTGATTGCCCTGCATACACAAGAGCCACCTTCCTATTCCCAGCTGCACATACCAGATTCCGTAATATCAAGTCGTGGTCTCGTATTTTGGATTTATCATACCGTCTATTGTTGATAGCAGAGGTGTATTTGCTGTTGTTGTCCATGAAGTTAGCGATGGATATCTACGAATTCAAGGATCTTTTGTAGAGGAGGTTTCATTTTTATACTAAGGATATAAGGGTTTGCAGTTCGAGGATCAGGATTTTGAGTTGGTGAGGATGTTGCGAAGGGGGAGAAGGAGAAAGCGAGAGGTAAATTGCTGTTTGGAAGTGCTTTTGCCGAAACTCCGGGCGACGCGATGAAGGGCTTGTTGTCGTTGAAGAAGAAGCCGGCTAGGTTTAGACAGGAGAGGAAACGTGTTTAGAAAGGCAGGGGGAAGGAAGTGCTAGGGTAAAATGGGTAAAATACTCGAGAGGACAAAGAAAGCCATGAAGGTTTTTGAATGGAAGCAGAAATCCTGAAGGTCATGAAGGTTCTGGATTTTGTCGATGCTTGACTTACCTAACCCACCATCCACTCTCTGAGTTTCGCAGCGCCGTTAAACTTGTCCGATAGGTAATGAATAATACTTACTCGAATCAAGTTCATGACTTTCTCATAGGGCAATTCGGATAGATGATCTGTTTTCGCGATGCTGCACATCTCAGAGAGAGAAAGCATGCAGAATACTGAGGTCAAACTGACCTCTCGGGTGAGAAATTTGGAGTCCTCGTTTGGTGGAGTCAAAGGAGAATAACAAGGAGGTATCATTTCGAAAAGGTTCGTGACTTCGATACTCAATACTCAAACTCTGTGTAGCTACCAGAATCCCCTTTTCAACTAGCTTTTCAGAGATGGGCAGTTGAACGTCTATCCGCGCGATGATCAATATACTCTCCCTGTCCCTCTCTCTCAGCCAAGATGCCACGTTTCGTTCTTCGGCCTCTAGTTATCCCTGCTATACAACAGAGATCGATCTGAAGCCTTTTCCTATAACTCAAAAACGAGGTAATCTGACTCGTCGTCGGCAGCAGGAAGTGGAGATATGAACGTGGCAGAATAAACACAGATTAAACATAGATGCGGCTGTTATGTACATGATTGAATGTAGATTGCTCATATATGACATGAGAAAACGGAATGACGAATGTGATCTCACTTGATGTTGAAAACGTGGAAGTCGCCACTGGTTGGGAGGAAAAAGACTCGTGCATCGAAGGGTATCATGACCTTAGAGAAGAAAGACACAGATCACAACGCGAACCCAAGTTCAAAAAGCTAGCTAGCATGAACAACTCTACTCCATCAATACAGAATCAAAAACACATACACACCCGTCAAAATCCAGCTCTCAAGACAGACAACACATGCTCTCAGCTCGCGATGAGAAGGAGTCCTAGATAGAGAGATCTTCCAATATCTATCCCAGGTCACACCACGAGGAATACGGTAACCGCAATAGCAGTAGCCATCACGGCCGACAATCGATGCCTCAAAACCGGCGCAGCGCCGAATTCTGCACATGCTTCGCAACGTCCATGGATCCTGCTACATTCCGTTGCGTTACAGAGAGCGACACTTTAAGTTGGCTGCCTGGACGGACGGACTGCGTATCGGCAAGAGCTCCACAGATACGCAAGAAACAAAGGCAATCTTTGCCTCCGAGATACCAACTGAGGAGGTCGAAGGTACGAGATAGATTTAGCAGCAAAGTGTCCAAACACACGCAAATGCTTTGATCTGAGGGAGGAGGAACTCACGGTAGGGATCCGATCTACATTCTCCACCGCTCTTCGTCTGGCAACCGGTCTCAAACCATGGGTGATCTTTCTCCGCGAAGTCGAGGTTGTCCCCGCCAAGTCGCGCACAGTCTGGGAAAGCGAAGGTGGCGGATACGGAGAGATATTCATTAGCTATTTCTGTGAAGAAGATATCAAGGTGGAAGATGAGAATGGATTCGTGAAAGAAAGAGAGAGTCTTACCTCTGAGCAGAGAAGAAGAGACAGAAGAGTGATTGCAATAATATATTCTTGAGCAACGTGATATCTTTCGGGGAATAGCTAGAGGTGGTCTTCGCGTCGGATTGAGGGGTATTTGGCTACAGATGGTATTGATGAGGAAAGTGTCTATCGATGAGCGTCGATCGACAGATCAATGAGTCAAGAAAGTAGGACTGAGGAGCCGCTTGAAATTCGTAGATGGCTGGCTGGCTATACGTCACGCGAGATCGGCAAAAAGACGAGCCTACGGAACACAGACGGTTATAGCCTCTATCATGACCGTCTGTCGTATGGAAGACTATGGAACGAGAGATGCCAATATGAAGATTCGCATGGGTCGTTGCGGCGTAGGATAAGTACTGCCACTCTCACATTCAAAGTCCCGTGAACGGCTGTTTACAAGTTGCGTAAACATGGATCCGACTCCTTTCTTGGATGAAATGCTTAGTCTGGAACGAAGGTAACCAACCCTATATCAGGATCCTCAGAGCCCAATTCTAAATACATATATATATTGTTTACAACTGTTGATTAGGGCACAGCATTTTCTCTTCCTCTTCCAATACAGTACCTATGCTGCGACTCGGTGGCTAGGTTGAGCACCACCGTTGTGTTTCAAGGACAACGACGTATGTCTCGCTCACACGCGAGCAGCTGCCGGACCCTCCAGTATAAATCACGAGTGGAACTTGGGGAATTGTTCGCTGACCGTTGGAGCGTCGTTGGCCCCTTTTATTGTAGCACCCAGTACAGAAGAATATGCTTTGATAGGGCTGAATGGGCGTCAAGTTTTAGACCCATAACGCTAATGATCTACTCTTGTATAAGCTCAGAGTTTGGAACTCTAAGAAGTTTCGGACGGTAGGATAAGGAGAAAAGGTTGAACGTCCTCTATGCTCTGTGCCTCGTGTGACGAGGACCGGTGTCGCCAATTTTCCCCGCATCCTATGGGCATCTGCTATTCTCACAAGCACACTCTGCAGTGGTTGGAACCCGATGAAGAATCAGTGAATGGCTTGTGTACAAGTCTAGTAATATGAGGTGCTTGGTCTCAGCTCCGAAGTCTATACCGGGGGAGGAGCGGTTCAATTCCCTCGGAAATTGCAGACTACATCGCTGGATCCAGACTCATTCTACAACTTTACATTGCCTGCCGGGAATGACGTCGCGAAGTGCGGGTATTGATATTATTGATAACGATGAGCGTGGTAGTCTGTAAAGATGATGCTGTTGCGCCAGTATGGAAGGTCGGTGAGACGATTTTAGTGAACTACGTGGCTCCATGCAATTAATTGTGTGCGATGAGTTTGCAGATGCGATCGAAGATATATCTTAAGCGCAAAGGGTTAGTCACGAATCCTCTAGGCTTAAGAAGAAAGACTCTGATTTCTCAACCCATAAGACCCTTCGTGATCATTGCTCGCGAATATGCAAAGATTCAAATCACGGTCGCAACTCGCCATATCATGGAGTGGATGGTCAGGATATCTCCGAAAGGTTAACTAGATGAGCTTGCTTAAGTTGATGATTAATACCACCAAATATCTTCGGCACCCACGCGTGCACTTTTCAACAATCAAATACCGTATCAACTCCTCTAAGATCCTTGGTGCTCGCAATTTAGCGTGATTTTCTGACCATTCACGCCAGCAGGATAACGACTTCAGGTTACCTGCCAAAGCGAATATAAAAAGAATATTAATTATTTCCAGGCATAAGATAATCTTTTCTCAAAGTACGATATAGATGAGGTATTTTACCACTCTGGGAGATCGGACCTGGGTTCTCCTCGTGTTTTTAGTATGTTGTGGAGAGAACTTCCCCGTACTATCAAGATTTCCACGCTAAATTGCTGGCACCAAGCATCTTAGATGAGTTGATATGATACAAGAGGTATTACTAACCTATTGTTGGTTTTGACTCTTCACGATTCTGAGAGGGGTTTGATAAGTAACAGGAGAAGGAGAAATTGATGAACTTGTTGTAATGTAGAAGAAACAAGGGAAATAACATAATCGGCAGAGGCAGCAGCTGGTCGTTCGACACAAAGTATGAAATGTGTATCTCCCTGTTGTAAGGAAGGGATCGTAAGTGTGGATAGATTCGATGGAATATGAACAGCTCGGTTTATCCTCAAGTAAACCTTCCTGCAGGTCAGGATTCGGACAGTTTCACGCATGATAGACCGCCCATGAGGAGCTGTTCTGACGAGTTCAATCCTGACAGAAAGGATAGGGAACAAGACTATTCAGCACTATTTCAAGAAGCCTAATCAGCTCAAGTCAAGAGGAAACAAGTATTGCCAGACCCATTGAGAAGAGATTTCATAATTCCCAAAATTGGCCCTGCTCATGCCAAGCAAGTACTCTGATAGTGTTGAGTCACCGAGTGAGGGTTTACATTTAATGATTTGAGGATGCCGAGCGTCACTTGAGGCTTCTGTGGACAAAAGTACGTAATCTCTCTTGATCCCTTGCTCATTTTGCCTCTGAGTATTTCAAGCAAGGAAGATTTCCAAGACCGATAAGGAAATATGCAAGAAAGAACATCGAGTGATAATACAGTAAAGCATTTTGAGAAAAATACCTAATTTCGGAAAAAATAACAACGAGGCTGGGTGGGTTCGTCGTCTCTGGCGAAGAAAGCACTGAATGACACCTGCACTTTGATATCGTGACTCGATATCGAGTCACCAAAAAACAAGAGGACATTACACATGCCGAGCCTTCAATGTCTTAATCGTTGGATGACTCGTTCGACGTGACAACCTCATAAATAAATCAATCCACTTTCAGTTGAGTTTTGAAGATGTAACTTGCCGAAGACGACTTGGCATAGCCTCGATGCTATCGTAGAGTCGATGTAGGAATGTTCAAGAAATTGGAAATATACCTCGTCCACCGTCGGTATTCGGACAGCATCTATAGAATCTAGCCGGAAAGATCGGCATGCACAGCCTGAACAAGAAGTTCGGTAAAGCCACTTCTGTATGTGATGACCAATCATGGGTGGGATGACATCACAGCACAGCGCCACGAGCTACGGGGAGGGGGAAGATAAAAATAACCCACAGCACAAATGTGGACGTGGCCGCGAACCTTAGTGGACGTTTGCCGAATACAGGAGTAATTGTCGAGCTTGTACTTAGTACACTCACTACTGACTGCTGCTTTTGTGGAAGAAATGTGGACGAGCGACGGGAGGACTTGACATGTAATGCGGAGACGACATCGGGATGGTTCATGTTACGGAAGCCGTACGAACTGCAGATCCGGCCATTCTGCGTTTCGTGCGGAGCCGGACAGCATCTCCATCTCGGGACTCGGGAGTGGCATGAAATGCGCGGCGGGGATCATGAGATGGGGGCCGTGAATTAAGCTTTCGGAGTTCGATGTTTCAGGACGGACTGCAGTAAGGTTTCTGTGGAAAGAAAGCCTGAAGGATAAACTATCGTCTCGTCGTTTTCGGACTATCCCTCCTCCAGACATGCGTTGTCACCGTGTCTTTAACACATCCTAGGTACACAGGAACCTACCTAGTTAGTTGTGTTGCAGGCAGGAGTTAATCTGGGTTTCAAGTCTACCAAGTGAACACAAACTGTGAAAGGCCAAAGGGTTTCATGAGGAGGACCTTTCCCTTTCTATGATAGTGATTGATCCTGACGAGTCTTGGCATCTACGTATATCTTATCTGGCTGGGGGACAAAGTCAACAGACAAGAAAGACTGCGAAGTGCCAAGACTAGGTAGGTAGGTAGGCAGGTACTTACTTGTACAAGTAAGTACTGTACTTCGAAGCAAGTACTTCGTTCGACATATGACTCTCTCTGACCGACGTGGCCAATCGCAGCCAAGCCAGTAAGTACTCCAAGAAGGCAGCGTGCGGGTAATACCCTCCCTCATCTCATGTTTCTGCAATTCTCTTCTCTCTATTTTAATTCACCACGAGCTGCCTGCCGCAGCGGGTTCTTCATCTGTTTGAATTCCGCGCAAGTCTTGGCTCGCAAAGCTGACTGACTGACTGACTGACTGACTGACATGACAGCATCTCCTTGCTTGCCTGCCACTTGGCGCCGTCCGTCGGCGACCTCTTGAAAGTCCGAAGGGGGATGGATGGATGGATGGATGGATGCTTTCTCATGTGTCGTCGGTTTTTGCTTGCTTGCTTGCTTGGTGGCTGTGCCTGGCGCATGGAGCATGGGGCATGGAGCATGGGGCATGGGGCATGGGGCATGGGCATGGACGATGGTCTCGCAGATGGTCCGACTGTCCGTCCGTCGTCCCGACTTGTCCGGCCCCCATGGATTCTTTTCCGTCGTGCTGCTCAAACGCATGGGCCATGGCTTCTGGCTCAAGGAAGGAAGTATTAAGCCAAGCAATTCGCAGTCTGTATTCGGTCGCAAGTACCAAGGGGAACTCGGATAAGCCATAGACAGGCAGACAGACAGACAGACAGACCGATCGTTGAGCGCTTTTTCGCATTTCTTTCTACACTATCTAGGCTAAACTCTACTCTCTCTACTCTCGCACAGATACCGCCCGCCACTCACGTGACCTACCTCTCCTCACCTCTCTTTGCTGGAGTGTGAGCATCGACCTCAAGTTCAGCGTCAGCGTCAACACAGGACAGGACAAGTCGCGATTCGATTCCATCCAACCAACCGCAGTTGCAGCAATCAACAACACAGCCCCCTCCTCCTCCTCCTCCTCCTCCTCGTCTTACCTCGCATTCCTCTAGCCAAAGGCAGAAATACGAAGCCAAGACACGCCAAGACACGCCAAGACGTGCAGTTCTGGTGCAGCTGGTGGCAGAGTGTTCAAGTATTTGGTACTCTTTGCTGCGGCCGGATTCAAGACCCACTCCCGCACCCGCAACGGTGACTTCCCGCCCTGGGGCCACGCGTCCCCCTAGTCGAGCCTGACAAGTCCTCATCAGGCATCCATCCATCCATCCATCCATCCATCCATCCACTCTCTCCCGTCTGGTCTCCATTAGACCCAGCCAGACCCTCGCGCCTTCCTTACTACCCACCACCCGACTCATACTCAAAACATCCATCAAACTCACTCTCCATCTTTCGGTATCAAAGGAAAAACAAACCCCATTCAGTACTGACCGAGCGATTTCGATTTCGATTTCGAATTCGATCTCGACACCCATTTCGAACTCGAACGCTTCAATCCATCAAACAGAGAAGAGGCAGGCAGCAGCAATGTCTACTCAATCAAAACAGTCATCCTCCATGTCGCAATCCACGTCACAGGCGTCTTGCCATGACCCCCTAGATTCGATGGTGGACTTCTCCGAGTACGATAAATTGTCCTATCAATCACCATCCAACTCGCCATCGGCGATCAAGACCCAATTTACATCCAGAGCGGTCTCAAACACTCCAGCAACTCTCCCATCCAGCAGTCATTCCGATCTCAGCGGACCAAGTCACAATTATGGAATGTACAAGCAACAAACCGGTATCCCACAGGGAGCTGTTGCCAGCACTTTGGCAGTCACCCAGATGAGCCAGTTCCATGGACTCCCGGACTCGTATCTGTCAGGCTACAACCGCAGGGATGAATTTGTCGATTTCGGAACCGCTCCATCCCAGACCGCGTTCGCGGATATGGATATGGAGTTCGATTCGCCAAAGCCCGAGCCAGCTTTCTTCTATCCTGAAGCATCACCAGAGTTCATCAACCCACAATCTATCGCTACTCCAGCGGTTCTGCCGGCTCAGACCAGCAATGTTGGCCGTCTCTGGCCTGGCATGCATCAACAACAAGCGGTAGCCAAGGCTCAAGCTCAGCAGAAACAACAACAGCAAATTATTCAACATCAACGACAATCCTCCGTGGTCGGGCAACAGAAGCAACGCCCGAGGAGAAGTCAGGTCCCCGATCCGATCGTCGAGGAGAAGATCTCCCAATTACTCAACTCGATGAGACACAGCAGCGTTGGAAGTGACGAGACGTCGAACAATGGCAACATGTCTCATGCTCAGCGTGCACGAAAGGATGAAGAAGAAATGGACGAGGACGAGAGGCTACTTGCCAGTGAGGAGGGAAAGAAGCTCAGCAGCAAGGAACGTAGACAACTCCGAAACAAAGTTTCCGCCCGTGCATTCCGTTCAAGAAGGAAAGGTAAGAACTCCGTATCCAGAGACATCAACAAGTGCTAACCCGTTCTAGAATACATCGGCCAACTTGAGGGCGAGATTGCGGTCAAGGTCAACGAGAATACGGATCTCCGCACACAGAATAGAGCTTTGATGGAGGAGAACACCCGCCTATCAGACCTCACTCGCATGCTCCTTTCATCACCATCGTTCTCTGGTTTCCTCGATACTCTTGCTTCCAATCCAGCCGCCGCTCACACTGCACAAGCAGCCATCCAACCACCACAAACCCCACAGGTCGAACAGCCACAACAGCGAGTTCGCAAGGATCTCAGTCCTTATGCGGCTCCACCACAACAGATGCAGCAACAACACATCGGCATGACCATGATCCCGGAACAAACTATGGACTACTCAATGCTTGACCTCGCCGGCACATACTCATACCAGCCTCAAGTCTTTTCCGTGCCTAGTCTTCCAGAGACCTTCATCGACACCGAGACTCTATCCGGCAAGAATTCCTCCTTCTGTTCACCCACAAGCGACTCCGAGAAGATCGAACTTCCAAAGATTGAGCGCATGCCTGCTCCAGAACCTGAAAAGATCGAGGCCTCCGTCGTTGTCGACACGGAGTTCGATTCCGACCCAGCGTTCGCTCTTTATTCTGCGCCAGTCCCAGCCTCACTCTCCGCCCCTGAACAAGAACTAGACCTCAGCTTCCCCGCCAACCTATCCACCAAGCAACCACAATACGAACTCGTCACCGAGGCTGGAGATGCCGCTTCTGACGCTGCATTACGGCGCGTTGATAAACTCGTGAGAGATATGGATGCTTGTGGCGAGCGACTGATGTCCTTGACCATGCACCTGTAGTCTCCTCGGCCTATTTGTGTATGCTTGTTGCGATTTAGCGTGGGTCTCTTCTTGGTGCTGTCATCAATAGAATGACGCATACCGGCGTTTCAACTTTCAACCCACCACCAGATACTCGCCACTTGTGCTTGTATACGTCTTTAGAAGGTGTTCTTTTGGAGGAATTTGTAGCAATGATCCAATCATATTGTTTTCTTGGCTCTTTGGGATGGGATCATGAATCGGAGTGGTGGTAAATGGCCTCATTCGGTCTTCAATTGAGCGTCATAGACGAGCAACGGATCCCTTTTGATCCAATGCATGAACATATATAGAACATCTCTCACCCGTATTTCGGGTTTGGGAAAGAAAAACCCATAAATGTACAGACATAAAAAAAACCGCGTCTGATAAATCTCCCTTCCTTGAACCCTCCGATGTGATTTCCCTCCTCTTCTCTAGTACTCTCATCCTCGCTAGATTTAATCTTGGTATCTAAGATTGGCTTCGAGGGCCAGCACCTTGCGTTCATTGATTGCTCAATATCGACTCACCGAATGTTTTGTTCCACTAGGATTTGATAATGTATCTCTCTATTGCCGTGACGCGGAGAAATTCAATGGTTTCTCAACATTCCTATCCGAGGCTTGAGCCACCTCCGTCCGCCTCCCTCCCTTGGTTGCGCTTTTCCTTTCGATCACTGGAGTGTGTCTTGCGGAGTGTGGATTTGTGGATTTGTGGAATAGATACAAAACCTCAACTTCCGGAATGGGGGTTCACGTGATATTCCTCTCTGGTCACTCACTGAGGGGAGGGGTTAGGCGAGAGAGAGAGAGAGAGAGATGGATGAGCTCACTCACTCTCTCACACACACGCTGGCTTTGGAGTTTTGGTGTTTGGGATCCTGGGGATCTTGGGGGGTTTCATGTTGGGGGGAGGGGAGTGAGGTGGTTGGTTGGTTGTTGAGTCGTCGAGGGGGAAGTGAGTGAGTGAGTGAGTGAGTGAGTGAACGAATGGGAGTTGAGAGGAGTGGAGAAATACAGGAGAGGATAGGGCAGGACAGGGCTGGACAGGACAGGATAGGGCAGGATAGAGCTGAAGCTGAAGATGAAGCGAGGGAGTGTGACAAGGAAGGCAGGAAGGCAGGAAGGCAGGTAGGCAGGTAGGCAGCATAATTAGATTGGATATTAATAAAAGGAACGGATGGGATGAATGAATGAGTGAACGCTTCCGTATCAGATAACCCCGTGTTAATCGAGGTGAGAGAAGTGAAGTGGTGCCAGCAGCAGTTTGGCGCCGTGATCCGATTACGATGTTCGAGTTCCTTTGCTAAGAAATCTATCTATCTGTAGGTAGGTACTGGTGGGTAGATAGGTAGATTGAGGGCATCCGCCAAGGGGGGCAATGGGGGAAGGAAATTGAGTATAGAATCGATGGACTTGGGTGTGTGTGTGTGTAAATGTGAATGTAAAGGTGTAGGGAGCATGGAAAACCCTAGATGTATATGTTGACTGATTGAAGGCATTGTATTTGCGTTTTCCGGGTCATCAAGGTTGGAAATTCCTCTCTGTCACAAGAGGAAGGATTCCGACGATTGGAAAAACCCCCTTTGGAAATCCACAGTGGAAGATTCCTCTCTACGACAGAAGGATCCCGGCGATTCAAATCTCCCTTAGGAAATCCACAGCCGATAGGCGGGGTCAGAATTCAGGAGAATTCGAGTATGGCGAGTTTATGCAGTAGAGTATACGGGTAGGTAATCAAAATAAACAAACCGGTCCCCCCTTTCAAATTAGCTCCACCTTCCCCAGAAACAGATCCGATCAGCGCCCTACCTGGCTCCACACTTAATATACGTAGAGCTGAAGAAGGTGCTTTCCCAATTCCCCGACGATTCCGGAAATACCAAGTCCAGAAGGAGAAGTCTAAATAGATTGGATGGGGTGCGATGTGCAACAAAGGAAAGTCCGAGAAGGGAAGGGAAGCGCGTGAGTTCCTATAGGTAGGCTTTATGGTAAGTGAGTGGAATAAGTAGATGGAATGAATGAAATGATGGGATAGATTGCGTAGGTGCGTGCGTGCGTGCGATGGGCGATAGAGTTGGCTGGTTGGTTGGTTGGTTGGTTGATGGATGTGCTAGAGTGGAAAGTACTTGATCGGATACTGATCAATCATATCTCTAAGCCTCGAAGTTGAGGAGGTCAACAAGCTCCACCACGTCGAGTTTTGCTGCAACACTTCTACGCGATGTAATAGGTTAGATTCCAAAATATCTCGAAATAGAAAGCTGAAATAAAGTCGGCTTCGGATACGATGCGCACCGAAAGTCTGTGAGTAAGGTTTTTGCGGGGGGTTTAGGTACAGTATGATGCAGGAACTTCGTAAAGATGATGTAAGGCTTGCGTGCGTTGCGAATGAGGCTGATCGTCAGCCCCGCGAGCTGTGTACAGTAGGCTGGATAGGGAAGTGGAAATAGATTGATGAGGGTGCGATGTGCAACAAATAGGTCTATTTGGAAATAATGGGAGGTTGGTGTTGACTTGGCAGATACATTGGTACCGAAATTATCCGAATGGAGAAAGTGGATAATTACCCAATATACGATGTGCAACAAATTGGTCTGTTGATGAGATTTTTTATGCGAATGCTGGGAGGGTGGTGTTGATTGGTAAATATGCTGGTACGGAAATATCCGAACTGAGACAGTGGATAATTACCCAATATACGATGTGCAACAAAATCATTTCCACTAGGTACGAGTAAGAGTGATTTAATATCATGAACATCAGCCAGCTCCACGAATCGTATTAGGCTTGCTGTAGATGCCCGGATTAGGCCTAGAGGAGAGAGATGGAATAGATTGATTCGGGTACGACATGCAACAAAGCTTGCCAGTAAGTGATATGATATGGAGAATCATAAGGAGCTCCACAGAGACTTATTGCAATCCTCCGGAACAGGCCCAAGCCAGAGAGATGAAATAGATTACTTCGGATGCGATATGCACGAACATTGTCTTTCCATGGCCAAAAGTGGTCGAAATCGATATAGCCAAGCACGGAGGCTCCGCTACACATCGCAAGTCATTTTGGAGCAGGCCGAAATAAGACAGATGAAATAGATTGCTTCGAGTGCGATTTGCAACAAAGTCAGCCTCAAAACCAGTCCGCCAAAGAATGGCTACATATGAGGTCGGAATGGGTTAAAGCTTCACCATATAGTCTAGGTCGTGTTGTGGAGGAGGCCGAAACGGGACAGATGAAATAGATTGCTTCGATTGCGAGTTGCAACAAAGTGATAATTTTATCATGGGATTTAGCTCCGCTAGGGAATATATGCAAGTAAGGAAGCTGAAATAGAGTGCTCAGCTGCGATAGGCAACAAAGGAATCCAATTAGTAGATCGTTGAGTGAAGGCTGGAAAATGATTGGAACTGGTGCGGAAAAAGAAACGACTTAGCTCTAGCAGCCCTGCGCAAGTGGTTTGCTAGGTAAGGCCAAAAGGGCACAGAGGAAATACATTGGAGTCTTGAGATGTGCAACAAAGTAGTTCTTGCGTGAGTTAACAATGCTGTTCCCGGTCTTGCCAGATGTCTGAACCTATCCAACGTGGGTTTACAGGGAAATTTGGATGTGTTTTCCATTGTGAACGCAGAGTGGATGGATGGCTTCAGCCTTCTGGAGAAACCGATCAAGCCATCTTCTCAACCCTTGCCTAGAGCGAGTGATTGGCACAGGCCGAAAGGAGAAAGATGAGGTAGGTGAAATAGATTGCTTCGGATGCAATATACAACAGAAGTAGGCTTGTCTGTGGAACAGCCAGTAATTTCCAAGAAGACTTGAAGGAGTGATGTTAGAATCGAAGCTAAGCTCCACAGTTCGTCTATCTGGAGTAGGCCAACCAAAATGGGAAGTGTGGAAATAGATTAATCAGCTACGATATGCAACAAAAGCTCAAGTGGTAAGTCGAAAAGCGATATACCATTAACTATACCGAAAGTGATGGATCTGGTTCGTCTGATCCTTGCCTAGGAAAATTTCCAAGAACCCAAAAAAGGAAGATGAAATATATTGCTTCGGAGGCGATATGCAACAAAGGATGAGTACATTTCCTTTTCCAGACGTCCCTTCATACTAGATCAGTAAGGCTACTCTGCAGTATCGCACTTACACCACGATAGATGCTGAATCAGTTTCGGGGGAAAAGAGCGACTTTTAATGTATCGACCATACCAAATCCTTATATCGACTAATCGAGCACGATTGTCACATTTGCCCTGCGCAGGACAGCTCAAACTCTTCTGAAAAAAAATCCAAAGAAAGAACTTACTTTGATTCAAACTCCAACCGGAATCCTAGTTATTACACCGACCCAACTAATCCCTAACAACTATAACTATAACTACTCGTAGGCGCGCAATTGCAAACCTACCTAGCCCCTAACTCAAGTGCATTCAAACAGCCTTGGCGGATCAGGCCGAAAGCCACCTAATTTAAGATTATGTGCCCTGAAAACTGCCTGTCTGGGTTAGTGCTAGTCGAGAAAAGGATTTTGGTATAGTCGATATAGTGAAAGTCAAAAAAGCCTAGCTAGCGCCTAAGCACAGAATAGGAAGGAGAAATGGATTGACATTATGCGATGTGCAACAAAGGGAAGCAAGCACTAGGTTTATAGCTTTTTGCCTGCATAGTACTCCCTCAAACTACTCAATTGAGTATTCAGACATGTGACAGTGAACTACTTGATTCTTTTCTTGCAATTTTTATGGAAGCCTAGCCGATTCGTAGATTTCTGGGAACAAGGGTGGTTCGGGCTAAGTTGCTGGATATTGGATGCTGCATTGCGTGTGGAGATGAACTTGATAGGATGTGAGAGATAGATAGATACGAGAAGAGTACCCTTTGATATTAGACGTTGCAAGTCTCTCATGCGCCTCTCGTGTACTTGCACCTTCTATGCACCTCGTCTCACCTCGGATCCTACCCAAATAATGGAAGCGAGACAAGAGGTCCGGTTATCCGAATGCACAAACATCCAAATGCTACGGAGCATGTGCAGCGAGCACTAGGACGTTATATCAAGCATCTTGAAAAGACCTCAGGGTCATTTGAAATGCAGAAGGCGGTTAGATCGACCCGCAGATGCGATTGAAAGGCATGGAACACATTTTCAGGCTCCTCTTGATATTCTTCAGAATTTCGTACAGACATTCTTACAGCTTCGCTCGAGATTCGCTATACTTCTTGCGTAATATATTATCAATGTATTCCATCGCTTGGTATAACCTTCTCTCCTGCTGTTTCGGTGCAAGAACTTGAATCGATAGCTTGGTTTCCAGATAGATCTTTCTGTTGATGGTTTCCTCGTCCCCTAGCACCTAATCAGCCAGACCGCAATACATAGCAAGAGCACAGGGCCACTTACACAATTCCCGGTTCACCTTATCCCACGGCCCCAAGGCATTCTCGCCGGCAAGGCCCCCCTTCAAGTCACTCTCTTTGAAATCTCGTACTGGCACAGTACCAGCCGGATAGTCCATGAGTACAAAACTGCTCGTATAACCTACCGCATTCCAACGATCTATCGGAGGGACCGGGTGTGGCGCGACAGGACAAATCACTGCATCTATGTGTCTGCCAGTCTTTGCATCTTTCCAGATTTCTAACATCTGCGTCTCCAGTTCCGTCCTCTGGGCTTGAATATCCATCAACCGATCTGTAGGCATGACCTTTCCTCTTCGAAGCTTAGTACTCAGCCAAGGGATCAATGGTTCGCCTGTTGACTCGAGTAGGTCGAACATAGTGTTGCCACCTTCAATGCCGAAGAATTTGTTGGCTAGGGACTGTGTCTTCCGGAATGCTGGTGCCGAAATCTCAACGACTTCTATACCTGAGGCGCGGAGTGCAGAGACAGTCTCGTCAAGGATTTTACTAATTGGAGGAAGCGGCGCTACTACACCATCTGCCCTGATGACGCCTAACAGAGGCTTTTTCTGTATAGAACCTTGTTCATCCCACAATCCATATGCAAGACTAGGATCTCGTTCCCAAGGTCTAGCATTAGAAACAGCTCTCATGAAAAGTTCGCAGTCTCTCATACTGACAGAGATTGGCCCTGCACTTGCAGAAAGACCAATCTGACTTGATCCTGCTCTCCCACCATTTTCCTGCCCGACAAAAGGGACACGCGATTGACTTGGCTTGATCCCATACAGCCCATTACACATGGCCGGAATGCGAATACTGCCTCCGATATCCGTTCCAACGCCTAACACACTGCCACGCATTGCAATCAGCGCCCCTTCACCACCAGAACTACCTCCTGCCGTAACCTTCCTATTCCTCGGATTCAGCACTCGACCGAACACATTGTTGTCCGAATCTAGTGCTTGCAAAGCTTGCGGAACATTCGTCTTGCAGTACAACACAGCTCCCAGCTCAAGAAGTATGTCGACCAGTAATGAGTTTTCCGTCGCGGGTTTCCCAACTAGACTCGCGATGCCGATACTAGCATCATAACCCTTGAGTTTAAATGAATCCTTCAGAGAGATTGGTACACCATGTAGTGGCCCTACTGGCTTGCCAGTCCGCTCGAATTCTTCATCGAGAAATTTCGCCCGTGCAATGGCGTCTTCAAAGAATATCTCCGTAAGACAGTTGCAGACTTGTTGAGCAATAGCTGCCCGTTTGCAGAATGCTATTGTGACTTCTTCGGCTGTGAGCTTACGAGATCCAATTGCTTCGGCTAAGGAGGTGGCATCGTGGGAAGAGGTGATGAAGAGTTCGTGCGAGGTGAGTATACCGCAGGTTTGTGGAACTGAGCGGACGTCGAGGACTTCTGGCGAGGTGGGGGATTCGAGGAGCCACGCGGAGGGGATCCGCGAGTGCAATTCGGCACGTTTACGTTGCGCTATCGCTTTGTAAGGAGCTTCCTGTGCCATTCTTCAAGATTATTCATATGATGACCGGGAGAATATTGAGCCTTGAAAGATGAATGATAGTGATGCTTCCTGACGCTTGTAATCTGGGGGAAGTGGGTTGGAGATGGTTGGTTTTCGCGGGGTATAAGTAAATTTAGCCTCGGAACTACAGCATACTAGCCGGTCCACCTCCAGTTTCGCTCGCCCACTCGCTTACTATCGGATTAAGCAAATGCCACGTCCATGTAAATGCTACGCTTTTCGATGCCTAAAATCGCGTTTTACTACCTAAATTAACTACTTTTAATATTACTACTAATATTTAGTTTTTATTAATTCTATTCAAAATACTAGTACCACGTAGCAAATACTACTTTTAAAGTTATACTACTAAATTAGAGTATGAAAAGGCCTTCCGAGACGCTAAATTATAGTATATAGCGCACTCTATAGAGAGTTCCTCTAAGGTAGCGCTCTAATTCGATATCAAGGTCTCTTCTTTACGTAAAGCTAGGCAAAGAGTAAAGAGTATTATAGCTACTAAAAGTAGCTTGAAGAAGAAGTTACTTCCTAGAAGTGGTAGCTATAATAAGCTACTTACTCCCTCTTAGGAGGAGGCTATTAAGTAGTATTACTATGATCAGTAGGAGGTAGATATAGGAGCTACTTATCTGATAGTTAAATTAGTAATCACTTATCTACTAGTAGTATAATCTCCCTACTATTATAATAATCTTCTGCTAATAGTTATATTAATTCTATAGGCCTAGATCCCTCTAAAGCTACCTCCCTCTAATTCCTAGTTTTATACCTAGCTAAAGGACTATCTAGAGCTCTATTCGATTAAGACGAAACCTATAGAAGCTATTCGACTAGAACTGTATACAGAAGAAGTAGTAATCTAATAGTTCTAAGACCTAGAGAGAGAGATAGAAAGGCTATAAATTAATAATAGAAAGAAGCTTCTAAATATAGATAAATCTAGTATACGAGGCGCTCTTCTATATGCCGAGAGTATAGTAGTTCTAAGGAGTATAAATATACTATATATACTAATATAAGGAAGCTATAAAATAGTTACTATTATAGAAACTATACGTAGTAATAGAAAGAAGATACTTCCGGTCTTTATAATTTACCCTAGAGAGATAATTATAGAAAACTGGATATTTATAAACCTTTCTAGTAAAGAAATAATTACTTTCTCTTTAACTAGATATATTAATAACTCGATTATTATAGAATACGCTTACTATTTGATTAAACACTCGTATGCCGGACTAGAAAAGCTATAGAAACTACTCCTTTTAGACGGCTATAAATGTGACGACAGCTCATCTGAATATCATATGAAAAGAAGGATAGATACTAGGGCCTAAGTTCATAGGTATCCCGGCAGAACTAGTGTCCGACTCGGTATAGTATCGGACTAGTACTAGTATATATATATAAGGTGCCTTATACTTTATCTCTCTTCTTCTTCCTTTCTTATCTTTTTATTTCCTTTATAGTAAACTATATAAGATCGCTCTTAGCTTCTCTACTTATTTATTCTTACTTATATACCGCCTCGAGTCTTATATTATTATATTAAATAAAAAGATTAAGATAGCCGGAGATAGCTTATTATAATATCTTATTACTAAGTTAGTTATCCGATAACTACTCGTATATAGCCGAGATACTAGAGATCTCTCGGATAGCTATAAATCAGGGTTTAATTTAGCTTATTATAAATAGTATAATAGAGGAGGTTTTCGCTAACGCTCTTTTAATAACCCTCTTAGTATAAAGGAATCGTAGATAGATTTTAAAGAAAGTATAATAAATACCCTAGAACTTTAACTTCTACGTATTACTACTGAAATAGCCCTAATATACTTTTTTTTAAGCTACTATTATAGCTCCTAACTAATAAACTAGAGACTCCTTTAGTTCTAAGAGAACTTAACGCGATCTCTCCTGCTTTACTTCTGAACCTAATCTATTATACCTTTCTTTACTTTAAACGTCTCTTATACTAGAGAATATTAATATCTTATTAAGAAAGTACTAACTAAGAGGAAAAGGAAAATAAAAGCGAAATTCCTTAGGAGTATAATCGCTAAGTACTCTTATTACTATAGATAACTCGAACTTAATCTATTCCCTTTTATAATAATTAGTAAACTAAGAGGAAAAGAATAACTCTCTAGAAGATACTATAAATAGACTAATCTTCGTATAAGATAAGTTCCTTTTAGGGGTCCCTCGCTTATCTTCGACTCTTCTACTAGAACTAATATTATAATCTCCGCGTATTTTAGAGTTTAATAAACTAATAAACTCTATTCTAATACGTAGTACTAAAAGAGAGGATACTATTCCTAATAAACTATCTCCTTCTCTTAGCGCCGAATCAGTAGAGTTACGCCTTAAGAAGTCTTATCTTACTAAGAAGATCTTACTTTTAGATAATAGATCGGATCTTACTTTCTTCTAATAAAAAGTATTAATACGAGACTAGCTAGCTATAAACGCTAACTATTACCCTACGGACTTCTCCTAGCGCGTTCTCGTATAAGGACTAGTTATTAGATTAGCTAAGGAGTATCTTACGCTTTAGTACTTAGCTAATAAGTTTAAGACTAGCGATAAAATAATCTTCTTATTAGAGGAGAACTTTCTTATTAGTTTAGAGAAAGATAACTATTATAACGCTTTCTACTACTTAGAGATATAATAACTTAGCTATACTCGCGAGACTTTCACTGAGTTTCGTAATTAATTTTAAAGCGCTATTATCTAAAGTAAAGTTAAAAAGAAAGAGTAATTCTTTTATATATAAGATAAGATTATACTATTCTTACGCGCTTTAATCCTTATTATTAAACTAATATAGAATAAGAACTACGCTTCTATAGTTAGATTCTTACTTTCTTTTAATACTAAGTATCGCTATAACTTAAAATATACCTATCCCGAGAAAACTATTACTTAAGTATAATACTATAAGCTTACTATTATTACTACGACTTCTATTAGTTTTACTCCTTACTAGTCCTTAAGCTTAGCTCCTCGATAAACTACTCCTATACTATACGTATATACTTCTACCCTAGTATAGGCTAATACTCCTTCCGCGCTAAAACGCTCTACTTGTAACGACACAAGACTCAAGGCGGTATATAAGTAAGAATAAACGAGTAGGGAGGCTAAGAGCGATCTTATATAGTCTACTACGAAGGAAACAAAAAGATAAGGAAGGAAGAAGAAGAGAGATAGAGTGCAAAGTACCTTATATATATATATTAGTACTAGTCCGATACTATACCGGGTCGGATACTAGTTCTACTAGAATACCTATGAACTTAGGCCCTATTATCTATCCTTCTTCTTATATGATATTCAGGTGAGCTATCGTTATATTACCTCCCCCCTAAGAAGAGCTTAACCCTAAGCTCGGAAGGTTATAGTTTATACTAGAATTAGTCTTTATTATAACTATTTTCATCGATATTCGCGTAATAAGCGCTAGCCGCTCTTTAGTAATAGTAAATTCTTTATCAGGTTCTAACTAGTTATATCGCTATAATAGTACTATATTAGTTATAGCTTCTAAATTAGGTAGTAAGCGGTATTTACTTTATCTATTTATAGTAGGAGTCGAGTTTAAGTAGGGTATAAGGTATATAAAGGAAAGAGTTTATTAATATTAGAGCTTTTCCTTTTTAACTACGATAACTACTTCAACTTATAAGTTTATTCTCCTTAGACTACGATATAGCTCCTAGAGTAAGTATCATTACTAACTACTATAGTAGTCTATTATAATCTTATATATTAATCGACCTAATTAATTCTTCTCTTAATATAAGTAAGTTTCCTATCTTAGTTCTAAGGATAGTTTCAAGTGCAGTACGAGGGTTTCACGGATCTATAACGCTAACTCCTATAGTACCTTTACTAGTTCCTGCTAGTACTCTTTCGATAGCGTATTATATATATTACCTGCGATATATTCGCGCCTTCCTTAAGATAAAGTATAATAATACTCCTATTTTAGAACTCTTATACTTATTTAATAAGCCTAACTCTAAGCTTTATAAGTATTATTCGGCGTTAAAGAGTAATTATAAGTATATAAGTTACTTGAATATAAACGTAGTTATATATACTAACGCGTTATAATTACTTAACTATGTTAATATAGAGTATATTATTTTATCTAGTTTACTTCCTAGCGGCGAAGCTAAGGACGCGGAGCTAAATCAGAGTAGTATTATAGCTACTTATAAGGCTATTAATCGGATCTATTATCTTGCGAAATCTGCTACTCCTATTACTACGTTAGAGATTACTACTATATAATTAGTAGAGACTTAGGCTTTAAGGCGTTCTATAGAGAAAGTATTTAAGGAGTTAGAGTTTATTAAAGTAGTAAGTTATAATCTTAAACCCTTAGATACTAGTATAATACTAACGCGATATAAGATTTAGATCTTCTAATAGTCGATTCAGCGAAATCTAAGTTAATAGCTAAAATAGCGTTAAAGTAGATAAAGGAATTAAATAGTATTATACGGGAATTTGCGAAGAAAGCTATATTTAAAGCTACGATATCTAATACTAAGGGAAAGAGGAATTTGCCTTCTAGTTTAGAGATAGTATCGGATCTAGATACTTCCGGACCCTCTCTAAAGAAGAAAGCTCGTAGGATTAGCTATTATACTCGGTCTACTATTAGGGCTATATTAATAGATTTAAGTAAGGAGTTAGATATAGTAGTTCTAGTTCTAGATATTCTAGATTTACTAGAAGCTCTAGAGAACTTAAAGAAGAAAGCTAGTAAAGTAGAAGTAGTTAAAGAAGTAAAGTTTTAGATATAGCGTTATTATAGAGTATAATCGGGGGATTATCTTTAGTAATAAATTCTGATACTAGTGACTATAATAGCTTATTATTCTCTAAGTGACTATAGTTATCTATTTCGTCTTCCTAGGCCTTAATTTACTAATCTAGTCTACGCGGAGGTCTAGGTTTACTTAAGTTAGTAGCGTAGAAGTCTCTAAGCTTATACGGAGTACTTATTAGGTCGGAAGCGTTATATTAAGTTAGGTCCGGGTCGTAGTCTAGCTAGCTAACTTAATACTTCAGATTACCTCTTAGGAGCTATATAATAAGTATATCTTATAACTCCTACTCTTCTTAAGTAGCGATAACCTCTAGGAGTAGGTTTAGTAACTCCTAGCTTAGTAATAGGTTATCCGGGTCTTTAAAGAGTAATTCGGGGGCGAATATATCGTATATAGAAGATCCCGGGAGTAAATCTAGCTTATAAGAGTATCTGATCTTAGCTAGGACCTAATATAGTCCTGCCTAGAGACTAGATAGCTTCTTACTTAGCTAGTGATTCTTAAGGTTCCTTATAGAGAGAAATATCTTATCTCTAACTTCCTAATCGATATTACGCCGTTTCGGGTTAGTTACGGCGCTTATCTTATACTAAGTAGCTAGTATATTAGCTTTTATAACCTCGATAGCGGATTTAGTATATTTAGCTAGGGATTTAGTATTAGTATAGTTAAGCTTCTCTTATAGTATCGATCCGGTAAGTTACTTCTAGTCCTAGCTATTCCGTAGTAGTATACTATATTTAAGGGTATATAGCGCTATACTAATAGAGTCGTAAGGTAAGGTTACTTAAGCGCGGTTTATTATTAGTAGTAGTTCGCTCTAGTTACTCTAGTAGTAATTAACGAAAGGTCTAAGGCGTTAGTTAATATACTAGTTT
>FJUW01000016.1:1108547-1122703 GCA_900074885.1 Rhynchosporium graminicola | reverse complement strand
TTTCGGGTCAGTTATAGCGCTTATCTTATACTAAGTAGCTAGTATATTAGCTTTTATAACCTCGATAGCGGATTTAGTATATTTAGCTAGGGATTTAGTATTAGTATAGTTAAGCTTCTCTTATAGTATCGATCCGGTAAGTTACTTCTAGTCCTAGCTATTCCGTAGTAGTATACTATATTTAAGGGTATATAGCGCTATACTAATAGAGTCGTAAGGTAAGGTTACTTAAGCGCGGTTTATTATTAGTAGTAGTTCGCTCTAGTTACTCTAGTAGTAATTAACGAAAGGTCTAAGGCGTTAGTTAATATACTAGTTTATAATCTCCGTTTATCTATTAGTTTACTAGTAGAAAGAGGTAGAGAGCTTAACCTTAACTCTAATTATATAGTAAAACTCTTACTAGAAGGATAAGACTAACTAAGCTCCTCGGTCGGATATAATTAACTTAAGGGTATATCTAAAACGATATATCTATTAGATAAATAATATCGCTATCCCGCGGGTATTAATATTATAGTAGCACGGTATTAATACGGAGTCCTTCTCTAGGTAGTTAATAAATACTAATATCTTATTAAATCCTTAGTTATTAAGCGAGAAGTCCTTAAAATCTATAGCTAAGTACTATATAAGGTAACTAGGTACTAGTAATAAGTATAAGAATTCTTACTATTTCGTTTACTTCAGATGAGAGTATTAATAGAGGCGGTAATTATAAGTATACTATTTTATATCTAATATAAGTCCTTTCTAGTAGTAATAAGTAGAAATTATTTCGGCAGTCTTACGAGTATTTAGATAAGCAGAAGAAACTTAATCGTAGATTTCGCTAATTAAATAAGTATATAGCGAGGTATAGCGTTATACGTATAAATAACTATTATAAAGTAGTAAACTATTATTAATAGTATAGCTATCTTCTAATATATTCCGTTTATTAGAGAATAATTCTTAATTAAATTAATATAGTTTCTCGATTAAATTAAAGGAATTATATATAGGTTCTAATAGCGTATTAATCTCTAGCGATATTAAGTATATATAACTAATTTAATCGATATAATACTTAGCTAGTTCTGCGTTAATCCTAAGGTCTAAGTAGTCTAGAGGTAATAAAACCCGAGATCTATTATCCTATTTCTATTATTCCTATATCCTTAGATCTTATTCCCTATAGCTAAAGATATTAGCTTTAGCGTTATCTTTACTAAGTATATATATAATTTAAAAGTTAAATTTAGAAAGGAATTCTATCTATCTAGCTTACTTATTAGTTAGAACCTTAATAGTTATAAAGTATTCTAAGGATTAATAGTCCGTATATATGCTAGTATAGTATTATAGAGATATAAGTTCCGGTCTCTATTTCCGGAAAGACTTAATAATAGTATATAGCTCCTTATTATAGATCTCTTAGTTTAGTTTATATCTATTAAGAATATAAGAGTATAATCTAATTAGATACTACTAGTTATCTTTATATAATTAGGAGATAACTCTAGCTATTATATTATTAGAAGTATTAGTTTCTAGTTTAGTTTATAATTCAAGGTCGAAATAGTATAGTTTCTATACTAATAGTAGCTATTAATATAAATCGTCGAAGGACTTCTTATAATCGTTAGTGAAATTCTATAGTACTATAGGCCGAGTAAGTACTAAGAGAGGTTTAGTAATAAGGCCGAAATTCCGAATAAATTAATAATAGAACCTATAGAATCTTAGGAAGGATTTTATAGCTATTACTATTTCGGGGTACTTCTAGTTTACTAATAGTATAACTTTCTCGGGATCTGGCTCGATTCCGTTAGTAGTAATAATATATCTAAAGTATTTAGTCTAAGTAATATAGAATTCGCTTTTCTTAATATTTACCTAAAGTCCGGTATCTATTAAGTATTATAATACTAATTTAACGTATTTCTTATATTCTTAGAGTATTTCTAAGTATATAAGGATATTATCTAAGTAAGCTATATAGAAATTATCTAAGTAATCTAGTAATATATTATTTATATATCGCTAGTATATACTAAGTCTATTATAGAGCCCGAAAGGTAATACTTTATATTTATAAGATCTGAAGCGGGTTCGGAAAGTAATATACTCCTCGGATTCGGGGTCTATATAGATATAGTTAAATACTACCCGGATATCTAGTTTAGTAAAGATTATTACTTTAGATATACGAGTTAAGAGCTTATTAATCCTAAGTATTAAGTAGGAATCCTTTCGAATGATTATATTAAGCTTATAATAGTTAATATAGAAGCGTAATCCTCTATTAGCCTTCTTAACGAATAGTATAAGTAATATAAAAGGACTTTAGCTAGATTCGATAAATCTCTTATCTAAGTTTTCTGTAAAGTACTCCTTAGTTACTTATAGTTTATCTATAGATTACTAATATAAAAGCGAATATATATTAAGTAATAATTCTTCTAGAATAATTTTATAATCGTATAAGTAATATAGTAGAAGAATATTAGAATCCCGCTTAGAAAAGGCTTCCTTAAGAGTATAATACTATTCCGATAGCTTTTCGATTACGAGTCGTTCGGTATCAGGATCCTTAGGAGAGTTACTATTTAGATAGTCTTATAAGAGGTAGTCTATCTCGTAGATACTAGTAAAGAATAATTTAGAACTTTTACGTTTTATATTAAAGTAAAAAGCTATAGTACTAATTTAGTAAATCGGAACTAGTTTCTAGATCCTTAGAGGTTAAGAGGAGTACTTATAGTAAGGTTTTAGCGCAAGTACCTTTCTCGATGAATTCGAAGCGGAAAAGAGTTCGGATTCCTTAGCGATAAGTAGAAATAAATTAAAAAGTAAGGATAATATATTAATATATTATATCGCTACTATTTAGTATAATCGGCGTTAGTCTAGCTAGTTTATAGCTAAGTCCTACGTATTAGCGTCGATTTAGTAAGATTAATTAATACTAAGTTTATAAGGTAATAGAGTTATAATTATCTTCTTATTATATCGGAAAGTAGCTAGATAGCGTTCCGACTATAGTAGCTTATAGTAGAGCGTATCTAGCTTAACCTGAAATCGTTATATCTATTTAATACTAATAATTATATCTTATTATCCTAAATCGAGAAGAATAAAAAAGCAGTTATAAATACGCCTATTATTAATAGAAAAGTATAAACGTATAAAATAGGTAATATAAGTTCTAATAGACTATTAGAAACTACGTATTAGAATAAAATAAGGTAATAGCTCGATTTTAATACTAAGGGCCCTTAATAGTTATCTAGTAAAAGTGCGATTAATAAATAGATAACTATTCGCTCCGGTATTAATTAGGCTATTTATAGAGACTCTTAGCCCGTTTATACTAATTATAGTCGGGTATATGAATTACTTACTTCTTATTAAGGAGTTAAGGTCTAGATTAGAGAGATTATACTTATATAGACTTAGGAAGGAGTTTTTACTTAAGCCTTATCGTTTCCTTCTAGTATTAATCTAGATTCGGAGGGTATATCTTCTACTATTTCCTTAGTTACTTAATCCTCTTCCGGAAATTCGTTAATTAATTAAACTTTAAGCAAGTTAGAGTAATCTAGCTTAATATAACTAAGCTATCTATAATTATAATACCTAGGGGGTTCTCCGGCCGAGGTAATAGGGCGTTTTAGCGCGGAGGGAGTACTAGACTATACTAGGGTAGAAGTACGTATATACGGTGCGGGAGTAGTTTATCGAGGAGCTAAGCTTAAGGACTAGTAAGAGATAGAACTAATAGTAGTCGTAGTAGTAATAGTAAGCTTACGGTACTATACTTAGGCAGTAGCTTTCTCGGGATAGATACGTTCTAAGTTATAGCGATACTTAGTATTAAAAGAAAGTAAGGATCTAACTATAGAAGCGTAATCCTTATTCTATATTAGTTTAATAATAAGAGTTAAAGCGCGTAAGGATAGTATAATCTTATTTTATATATAGAAGAACTACTCTTTCTTTTTAACTTTACTTTAGATAATAGCGCTTTGAAATCGATTACGAAACTCGATAAAGGTCTCGCGTATAAAGCTAAGTTATTATATTTCTAAGTAATAGAAAGCGTTATAGTAGTTATCTTCTTTTAAACTAGTAAGAAAGTTCTCTTCTAATAAGGAGATTATTTTATCGCTAGTTTTAAACTTATTAGTAAGGTACTAAAGCGTAAGATACTTTTTAGCTAATCTAGTAACTAGCCCCTAAACGAGAATACGCTAAGAGAAGTCTATAGGGTAGTAGTCAGCGTTTATAGCTAGCTAGTCTCGTATTAATACTCTCTATTAGAGGAAAGTAGAGTCTAATCTATTATCTAAGAGTAAGATCTTCTTAGTAAGATAAGACTTCCTAAGGCGTAACTCTACTGATTCGGCACTAGGAGAGGGAGATAGTTTATTAGGAATAGTATCCTCTCTCTTAGTACTATATATCGGAATAGAGTTTATTAAGTTATTAAACTTCGCTATACGCGGAGATTATAGTATTAGTTCTAATAGGAGAGTCGAAGATAAGCGAGGGACCCTTATAAGGAACTTATCTTATATAGAGATTAGTTTATCTATAGTATCTTCTAGAGAGTTATTCTTTTCTTCTTAGTCTACTAATTATTATAAGAGGGAATAGATCAGGTTCGAGTCACCTGCGGTAATAGGAGTACTTAGCGATTATACTCCTAGTGAATTTCGCTTTTATTTTCCTTTCTCTCTTAATTAGTACTTCCTTAATAAAGTATTAATATTCTCTAAGGTAGGAGATATTTAGAGTAAGGAAGGGTATAACGGATTAAGTTCAGAGGTAGAGCAAGGGGGATAGTATCAGGTTCCCTTAGAACTAGAGGAGTCTCTAGTTTATTAGTTAAGCGCTATAATAATAGCTTAAAAAGGAGTATATTAGGGCTATTTCAGCAGCGATATATAGAGGTTAAAGTTCTAGGGTATTTATTATACTTTCTTTAAAATCTATCTATAATTCCTTTATACTAAGAGAGTTATTAAAGGAGTATTAGTAAAGACTTTCTCTATTATACTATTTATAATAAGCTAAATTAAACTCTAATTCATAGTTATCTGAGAGATCTCTAGTATCTTAGCTATATATAAGTAGTTATCGAATAACTAACTTAGTAGTAAGATATTATAGTAAGCTATCTCCGGCTATCTTGATCTTTTTATTTAATATAACGATATAAGACTTAAGGTAGTATATAAGTAAGAATAAATAAGTAGAGAAGCTAAGAGTAATCTTATATAGTTTATTATAAAGGAAATAAAAAGATAAGGAAAGAAGAAGAAGAGAGATAGAGTATAAGGCACTTTATATATATATACTAGTACTAGTCCGATACTATATCGGGTCTGATACTAGTTCTACTAGGATACCTATAAACTTAGGCCCTATTATCTATCCTTCTTCTCATGTGATATTCAGGTGAGCTGTCGTCATATTACTATCTCGATCGGAGAACTCTTTAGGTATTATAGCTATAGATAGCTCGATTATATTAAGCTAGACTGCCCTAACTCGCTTAAGGTTTAATTAATCGATAAATTTCCGAAAGAGAAGAGAGTAACTAAGGAAATAGTAGAAGATATACTCTCCGAATCTAGACTAATACTAGAGGGAAACGATAAGGCTTAAATAAAAACTCTTTCTTAGGTCTACGTAAGTATAATCTCTTTAATCTTAACCTTAACTCTCTAATAAGAAGTAAGTAATTCATATACTTAACTATAGTTAGTATAAATAAGCTAGGAGTCTCTATAGATAGCTTAATTAATACTAAAGCGAATAGTTATCTATTTATTAATTATACTCTTACTAGATAATTATTAGGAGCTCTTAGTATTAAAATCGAGCTATTACTCTATTCTATTCTAATACGTGGATTCTAATAGTCTATTAGAACTTATATTATCTATTTTATATATTTATACTTTTCTATTAATAATAAGCGTATTTATAATTACTTTTTTATTCTTCTCGATTTAGGATAATAAGATATAATTATTAGTATTAAATAGATATAACGATTTCAAGTTAAGCTAGATACGCTCTACTATAAGCTATTATAGCTGGAATAATATCTAGTTACTTTCTGATATAATAAGGAGATAATTATAACTCTATCGCCTTATAAACTTAGTATTAATCGATCTTACTAAATCGATACTAATACGCGGGACTTAGCTATAAACTAGCTAGATTAACGCTAATTACCCTAAATAATAGCGATATAATATATTAATATATTATTCTTACTATTTAACTTATTTCCGCTTATCGCTAAGGAATCCGAACTCTTTTCCGCTCCGAATTTATCGAGAAAAGTACTTGCGCTAAAACTCTACTATAAGTATTTCTCTTAACCTCTAAGGACTTAGAAACTAATTCTAATTTATTAAATTAATATTATAGCTTTTTATTTTAATATAAAATATAAAAGCTCTGAATTATTCTTTATTAGTATCTATAAGATAGACTACCTCTTATAAGACTATCTAAATAGCGACTTCCCTAAGGATCCTGATACTAAACGACTTATAGCTAAAAAGCTACTAGAATAGTACTATACTTTTAAGAAGGCTTTTTCTAAGTAGGATTCTAATATTCTTCTGCTATATCGCTTATATAATTATAAAATTATTCTAGAAGAACTATTACTTAATATATATTCGCTCTTATATTAGTAATCTATAGATAAATTATAAGTAACTAAAGATTATCTTATAAAGAACTTAAATAAGGGATTTATTAAATCTAGCTAAAGTCCCTTTATATTACTTATATTATTTATTAAGAAAGCCGATAAAGGATTACGCTTCTATATCGATTATCATAAGCTTAACACGATCACTCGAAAGGATTTATATCTAATACTTAGGATTAATAAGCTCTTAACTTATATATCTAAAGTAATAATCTTTATTAAACTAGATATCCGGGTAGTATTTAATTATATCTATATAGACCCCGAATTAGAGGAGTATATTACCTTCCGAACCCGCTTCGGATCCTATAAATATAAAGTATTATTTTTTAAGCTCTATAATAGACTTAGTATATACTAATAATATATAAATAATATATTACTAAACTACTTAGACGATTTCTATATAACTTACTTAGATAATATTCTTATATACTCGGAAATACTCTAAGAATATAAGGAATATATTAAATTAGTACTATAACGCTTAATAGAAGCCGGACTCTAGGTAAATATTAAGAAAAGCGAGTTCTATATTACTTAGACTAAATACTTCGGATATATTATTATTATTAATAGAATCGAGCTAGATCCCGAGAAGATAGTACTATTAGTAGACTAGAAGTACCCCGAAATAGTAATAGCTATAAAATCTTTCCTAGGATTCTATAAGTTCTACTATTAATTTATTCGGAATTTCGGCCTTATTACTAAACCTCTCTTAATACTTACTAGGCCTATAATACTATAGAATTTCACTAATAATTATAAGAAATCCTTTAACGATTTATATTAATAGCTACTATTAGTATAGAAATTATACTATTTCGACCCTAAATTATAAACTAAATTAGAAACTAATACCTCTAATAGTATAATAACTAGAGTTATCTTCTAATTATATAAAAGTAACTAGTAGTATCTAATTAGATTCTACTCTTATATTCTTAATAAATACGAACTAAACTAGAAGATCTATAATAAGGAATTATATACTATTATTAAGTCTTTCTAGAAATAGAGACTAGAACTCATATCTCTATAACGCTATACTAGCGTATATATAGACTATCGATCCTTAGAATACTTTATAACTACTAAGGTTCTAACTAGTAAGTAAGCTAGATAGATAGAATTCCTTTCCGAATTTAACTTCTAAATTATATATATATCTAGTAAAGATAACGCTAAAGCTAATATCCTTAGCTATAGAGAATAAGACCTAAGGATATAGGAATAATAGAAATAGGATAGTAGATCTCAGGTTTTATTACCTTTAGATTACTTAGACCTTAAGATTAACGCGAAGCTAGCTGAATATTATATTAATTAAATCAGTTATATATACTTAATATCGCTAGGGACTAATACGCTATCAGAACCCGCTTGTAACTCCTTTAATTTGATTAAGAAACTATATTAATTTAACTAAGAATTATTCTCTAATAAATAGAATATATTAGAAAATAGCTATATTATTAATAATAGTTTACTACTTTATAATAGTTATCTATATATATAATACTATACCCTACTATATACCTATTTAATTAGTAAAGTCTACGATTAAGTTTCCTCTACTTATCTAAATACTTATAAGACCGCTAAGATAATTTCTACTTATTACTACTAGAAAGGACTCGTATCGGATATAAAATAGTATACTTATAATTACTACCCCTACTAGTATTCTTATCTGAAGCAGATAAAATAGTAAGGATTCCTCTACTTATTACTAGTGCTTAGCTACTCTATATAGTACCTAGCTATAGATTTTAAGGACTTCCCGCCTAATAACTAAGGATTTAATAGGATACTAGTATTTATTAACTACTTAAGGAAAGACTCTATATTAATACTATACTATTATAATATCGATACCTGCGGGATAATAATATTATTTATCTAATAGATATATCGTTTCGAATATACTCTTAAGTTAATTATATCTAACTAAGGAGCTCAGTTTATCTTATCCTTCTAATAAGAGTTTTACTATATAATTAGAGTTAAAGTTAAGCTCTCTATCTTCTTCTACTAGTAAACTAATAGATAAATAGAGATTATAAACTAATATATTAACTAATACCTTAGACCTTTTGTTAATTATTACTAGAGTAACTAAGGCGAACTACTACTAATAATAGACCGCGCTTAAGTAACTCTACCTTATGATTCTATTAGTATAGCGCTATATACCCTTAAATATAATATACTACTACAGAATAGCTAGGATTAGAAGTAACTTATCGTATCGATACTATAAGAGAAGCTTAATTATACTAATACTAAATCCTTAGCTAAATATACTAAATCCGCTATCGAGGTTATAAAAGCTAATATACTAGCTATCTAGTAGAAGATAAGCGCTATAACTAACCCGAAATAGTATAGTATTAACTAGGAAGTTAGAGATAAGGTATTTCTCTCTATAAGGAACCTTAAGAATTACTAGCTAAGTAAGAAGCTATCTAGCCTCTAGGTAGAACTATACTAAGTCCTAGCTAAGATCAGATACTCCTATAAGCTAGATTTACTCCCCGGATCTTCTATATATAATATATTCGCTTCCGAATTACTCTTTAAGGACCCGGATAACTTATTACTAAGCTAGGAGCTACTAAACTTACCTCTAGAGGTTATCGCTACTTAAGAAGAGTAAGAGTTATAAGATATACTCGCTATATAGCTCTTAAGAGGTAATCTGAAGTACTAAGTTAGTTAGATAAGCTATAACCCGGACCTAACTTAGTATAACGCTTCTAATCTAATAAGTACTCTATATAAGCTTAGAGACTTCTACGCTACTAGCTTAAGTAAACTTAGACCTCTGCGTAAACTAGATTAGTAGATTAAGGCCTAAGAAGATAGAATAGATAACTATAGTTACTTAGAGGATAATAAACTATTATAGTTACTAGTATTAAAAATTTATTACTAAGGATAATCCCTTGATTATACTTCGTAATAACGCTATATCTAAAACTCTACTTCCTCTATTACTTCTACTTTATTAGCTTTCTCTCTTAAGTTCTCCGGAGCTTCTAGTAAATCTGGAATATCTAGAACCGGAACTACTATATTGTTGCGAGGATATGGGTCTTAGCATGGATCAGGTGACTGTAGTCACGTGCATAGTCCGTGCGGATATTCCTAGATAATATCTTCTGTCGACTCTCTATAGTAATTAGTACTATAATATAACTAATATCATTTAACTACTCTATACCTTACTCTGAAGATCAACGTAACCTTACGATAGGTTATAAGCCCCGATAGCTAGAAGTAGAGTAGTACTTAAAGAAGCAATAGTACTATGATTCTTAATAGTACGCGTCGAACTATTTCTTAGTACTAAGGGTAGAGATTCAAGTTACGAGCTTCCGATTAAGGTATAATATACGCGTATAGTCAGTTAAACTAGCGCGTCTTTCTATAGTAAATATAGTCGCGCAGAGTGCTAGTAGAGAGAGTTCTTTAGCTATCGCACTTACGCTACTATTATTAGAAGAAGTCGAAGAAGTTTACTCCGATAACTCTAGCTCTATTGAAGAGATACTATAAATAAGCTGTATAGTACTTAATACTCGTACTCGTATAGTAGTTAAAGTCGATGATTTCGAAATTATCGTATCTCGAGGTGTAGAGTTTTCCGCGCTAGCGCCGGAAGCTACTACCTAAGTCCCCAGGACTTAAAATATACCCGATTTACCTCCTGTAGACGCTAATTCGACGTCCTAGGACTATCCAGAGGAGGATCCGGAAGACCCGGAATCGGAACCTATTACTATAACTACGCTAGAGCCGTATAAACGCAAGAAGATAAGTAGCTCTATGTCTTTAAACTTAGCAGATAGCTATAAGCTCAAGGGAGGAGAGAACTATACGGAATAGAAAGATAAGGTACTAAATATTACTAAAACTAATAGAATCAGCAAGTTTCTTAATATTAAATCTCGTAACTACGTGCCTAAAGAGGTAGACGAATAGGACGATAAGGTCGATAATAAAGCCCTTAAGAAATAGTAAGATTAGGAGTCTAGAGAGAGTTAAATGAAGCTAGCAATCACGCTGAATTATAAGGCCGGACCTCTCGCGTATACAACTAGTAAAACTACCGCATTAGATATATAGGAGGCCTTATAAGCGCAGTATAAAGGAGGTAGTAATATACTAGTATATAACGCTATATAAGATTATGTCAAGCTCTAGTATAACGATTTCAACTCCCTAGAGAAGTTTATTATTACTTTTAAGCTCTCGATTATTAAATTAGAGACTTTAATAATAGCTCTACCTCCGGTATATGTGACGCTTGCTCTAGAAAGGTCTCAAAACTACCTGAGTAATAAGACTTCACATTACTATGAATATGAAGTAGTAAGAATCACTTAAGAATCTATAACTAAGGAGTAAAGAAGTAGAGAGAGAATAGAAGTATATATATGAAAAGGGGCCTCTAAACTCTACTCGTATAATCTCGCTTAGTAGTAAGTGTTTCTACTAATAGGGAGAGACCTCTAAACTTAACTAGTCGTTATATTACCCCTCCCTCCGAAAAAAGCTCGCCCTCGAGCGTTAGTCTATCTCCTTATTACTATTAAGGTAGTTATAATTATTAATTCTATCGTAGAAAGCTTTCAGCTAATTAAGTAGTCTAGTAGGAGGTCTAGCTTACGTTAGGTTATTAAGGTAGAATTATTATAGCTTAGCGGGAGCGTATTTAATGTCTATAGCGTCGTACTATATAAGATCGACGTCTTAATTTAACTAGGAAACTCGGTATAAGAGGCTATTGCGCTACTTACGGCACGCAAGTATATCTTCGATCTCCTATTTATTGTTACTAGTAATATTAATAGGTAATAGTAGTAGTAAGGTTTATCCTAGTAAGGGGTCGTTTAGATGCTTCTATAGCTTAGTAGTAAGGAATACGTTATATACTTTTATACTAGTAGGGAGCTCTAGGCGATAAGAGCTTTTGACCTTTTTAATTACACGGAAGGGTCCGTTAGTTAGGAAGTCGAGTTTTTTGCTAGGTCGAGTACTCGTAAAGTAGCGTATATCTAGCTAGATAAGGTTATCTATAGTGAAGTCGACTTTATAGCGTAAGCGATTATAGGATTAGGATATCTTAGCTTATATATATTAGAAGCTTAATTAAGCGGTAGTCTAGGTATCGCGTAAGCGATTAGCGTAATCTAGAGTTTACTAAGTATTTAACTTATTAGTAGGCGTAGTAGAGTTAAGTAGGTCTTTCTAATTCTAATTAACGTAGGGTATATATCTATGAACGACTTTAAAGGGTAAGAGACTTTTAAGGGATTCGTAAGGGAGAGTTATCTAGGCGTAGTCTATAATAGGTAAGAATTCCGACTAGTTATCTTAATAGTAAGAGATAAAAGGTTATAATCTGCGTTAGAGATATTAGTTATAGATCTTTATTTAGCTATCTATTTACAGGTAGTTTACTGTAGAAAGTTATCTTTTAGTACTGAGAATTATAATAACTATAGTTTAAAAACGGGAAACGAATTAAAGCTCTCTATTAGAGGTAATTATCAATAGAGCTCCGAAATAGTAGTATACGTAGTATAAGTAAAGCTTTATAAGGTCGCGCGTATTAGAGGTCTTTCGGTATAGAATACTAATTACTTATTTACTGAAATAGTTGATAAATACGAGAACGTTATTATAGCTATATTTATCGCGGTTAAAGCTATAGTAGTCGACTATAATATACTCCTATAGACGTAATAGTACGGGCAGAGGTTAGAGGAGGCCCGGTTTCTTATCGCGCGGCACTTAAATTCGTTAGTAAGTATAATAGTTATAGTAGTACTAGTTAATAGTTAAAGCGATTCCGTACTACTAGTATTATAATACTAGTAGTTATAAGGTCTTCTTTACACTTAGATAGGCAGTTTCTAATCGGTTATATACTTCGCGTATAAGTAGCGTGCGAAAGTGTAAGATATTAGGTACGATTAGTCTTCCTTTATAAAGTAGAAGATCTTTTTCTATAGTTAGTTTTCTAGGAGTAGTAAAGAGAGCTTATTTCCGTAGAGCTTAGAGTAATAGCGTAGTACGATTAGTATTAAGTACTTACTATACTATAGAAAAGACTAGCGATAGGTCAGCGACTTCTAAGGCGTTGATAAGCTTAAAGTTATCTATAGAGTCGGAGCTATTCCGGAGGTTACTTATAAGTAGTACTAGATCGATTTAGTCTTCGCGTAGTAGCTACTATAAACGCTAAGTTCTTTTAGTATTATTCTAGTTATCTAATTTATCTATTCTGCGAGAGAGAGCGTTAGCGAGTAGATTATACTTCCTAGGTCGATAGGTAATTATGAAGTTATAATCTGCGAGTAGCTCGACTTATTAGGCTTATCGTGCGTTTAGCTATTTAGAGGTTATAAAGTACTTAAGAGCTTTATAATTAGTAACGATACGGATCTGATATAGTACGCCTACGAGCTCAGATCTCTAGTTACTGAAAGATCGTATAATTACGAGTATTTCCTTATTGTAAATAGCGTAATTGAGCTCGGCAGATAGTATAATCTTAGAGAAGTAAGCTACTAGGAACTAGTCTTTATCGTGCTATTACGATAGTATACCTACTATTACTCTATCACTAGCGTCTATTTCGATTATATAAGGTAGATATTACTAATAGTAGTAGAGGAGTAGTACCGAAGTAAGAGCGTGCTTTAAGTAATTAAAGGTATCTTTGTACTCCTTAGCGAACTGAAATAATATATTATTTTTAGTAAGTTATATAAGAGGTTTTGTGATAATTCCGTAGTCCTTAATAAATCGTTAGTAGAAGTTATAAAAGCCTAAGAACGATTATACGCCTTTAACTATCGTTAGGTAATTCTAAGATTATATAATATTAACTTTCTTAGGGTCTACCTCGATCCTAGAAGTAGAGATAATAAATCTAAGGTATTTAGTGCGAGTAACGTTAAATTCATACTTCTTAAGGTCGGCTTATAATCTAGCGTCTTATAATCGTTATAGTACCTTATATACGTATAATTAATACTATAGTAAGTCGTTAGAGTAGATCAGAATATTATCTAGATATACTATATAGAAGTCGTCTAAGTAGTCGAATAAGATATTATTCATATATCGCTAGTATATCGCAGGGCTATTAGTTAGACCGAAAGGGAGTACCTTACACTTATATATACTATAATAAGTCCGGAAGGTCGTATACTCTTTAGAGGCTAGATCTATTCGAATTCGGTAGAACGCCTAGCGAATATCTAGTTTAGTAAATATCTTAGTAGTAGAGATTCTAGCTAGCGTTTTATTAATTAATAGTAGTAGATATTAATCCTTTCTCGTGAAGTTATTAAGTGCGCGAAAGTCGATATAGAATCTTAGACTTCTATTAGCTTTCTTAACGAAAAGAATA